>PVHX01016914.1:0-41676 GCA_004024805.1 Geosciurus inauris | reverse complement strand
AGGGTTTGTTTGATGAACATGGTTGCCCCACTGTTTGGGGCATAGATATTTAAGATTGTTATGTCTTGTTGATGTATGGTTCCCTTAAGCAGTATGAAATGTCCTTCTTTATCCTTTTTCACTAATTTTGGTTTGAAGTCTACTTTATCTGAGATGAGGATGGAGACTCCTGCTTGTTTACGAGGTCCATGTGAGTGATCAATTTTTTTCCATCCTTTCACCTTCAATCTGTGAGATTCTCTTTCCATGAGATGAGTCTCTTGGAGGCAGCATATTGTTGGGTCTTTTTTTAATCCAATCTGCCAATCTGTGTCTCTTAATTGCTGAGTTTAGGCCATTGACATTCAATGTTATTATGGAGACATAGTTTGTATTTCCAGACATTTTGGTTTATTCTTGTTTTTTTTAAAATTTGATTTGGTTTCTCTTTTGATTAGCCTTTAGTGAAGCTCCTCCCTATGTTTTTGTATTCAATTTACCAGAATTTTATTGAGAATTTTTGCATCTATGTTCATCAGGGATATTCATCTGAAATTTTCTTTTCTTGATGTGTCTTTGTCTGATTTTGGAATCAGAATGATATAAGCCTCATAGAATGAGTTTGGTAGGGTTCCCTTCTTTTCTATTTCATGGAATAATTTGAGGAATATTGATATTAATTCTTTTCGGTAGGTCTTGCAGAACTTGGCTGAGAATCCATCTGGCCCCAGGCTTTTCTTGGTTGGTAGGCTTTTGAAGGTGTCTTCTATTTCCTTGCTTGAAATTGATCTGTTTAAGTTGTATAAGTTTTTCTGATTCAGTTTGGGTAGATCATATGCCTCTAGAAATTTGTTGGTGCCTTTGGGATTTCCTATTTTACTGAAGTATAATCTTTCAAAACAGTTTCTAATTATCTTCTGTATTTCAATTGTGTCTGTTGTGATATTTCCTTTTTCATTATGAATTTTTGTAATTTGAGTTTTCTCCTTATTTTCATTAGGGTGGCTAAGGTTTTATCAATTTTATTTATTTATTCAAAGAATTAGCTTTTTGTTTTGTCAATTTTTTTGAATTGCTTCTTTTGTTTCGATTCCATTGATTTAAGCCCTGATTTTAATTATTTCCTCTCTCTCTATTACTTTTGATGTTCATTTGTTCTTCTTTTTCTAGGGCTTTGAGATGTAATGCCAGTTTATTTGTTGACTTTTTCTTCTTTTAATGAATTAGCTCAATGAAATGAACTTTTCTGTTAATGTAGTCTTCATAGTGTCCCAGAGATTTTAATATGTTGTATTAGAATTTTCATTTACCTCTAAGAATTTTTTTTATCTCTTCCCTGATGTCTTCTGTTATCCATACGTCATTCAATAGTATATTATTTAGTCTCCAGTGTTGGAGTAGCTTCTATTTTTTTTTTGTTTTGACCTTTATTTTTATTTTATTTTATTTTATTTCATAATTACTTTATTTGTTTTATTTAGTCTTACATGTTAACAGAGTGCAATTTGATTCATTGTACACAGATGGAGGATAACATTTCATTTCTCTGGTTGTAAGTGATATAGAATCACAACATACATGCAGTCATACATAAAGCTAGAGCTATGATGACCATCATATTCTACCACCTTTACTGTCCTCATGCCCCCTCCCCCTTACATCCCTGTGAACAGAGTTCCTCAATTGTTCCTGTGTCCTTCCCCCCATTGTGGATCAGCATCCACTTATCAACGAGTACATTTGGCATTTGGTTTTCTGAGATTGGCTTACTTCACTTAGCATGATATTCTCCAACTTCGTCCATTTACCTGCAAATGCCATAATTTTATTCTCTTTTATTGCTGAGTAATATTCCATTGTGTATATATACCAGAGTTCCTTTATCCATTCATCTATTGAAGGGCATCTAGGTTGGTTCCACAGTTTGGCTATTGTGAATTGAGCTGCTATAAACATTGACGGGGCTGCATCACAGTAGTACGCTGTTTTTAAGTCTTCTGGGTATAGACCGAGGAGTGGGAGAGCTGGGTCAAATGGTGGTTCTATTCCAAGTTTTCTAAGGAATCTCCATACTGCTTTCCAGATTTGTTGTACCAATTTGCAGTTCCACCAGCAATGTATGAGTGTGCCTTTTTCCCCACAACCTCACCAACATTTACCGTTTTTTGTATTCTTGATAATTGCCATTCTGACTATTGAAATTTTGTACATTTGGAGTCCTGTAACCTCTTGTGTTTGATTTTCCACTTCATTTTTCGTACTTGGGAAATTTTCTGATATTATTTCAATGAAGAGATTGTGCATTCCTTTGGTTTGAAATTCTGCACCTTCTTCTATCCCAATAAATCTCAGATTTGGTCTTTTGATGCTGTCCCATATTTCTTGTATGTTCTGTTCATGATTTTTTACCATCTTCACTGTATGGCCAAGTTTATTTTCAAGATTGTATATCTTGCCTTCATTATCCAAGTTTCTGTCTTCCAGGTGATCTAGTCTGCTGGTGATGCTTTCTATTGAGTTTTTATTTGGTTTATTGTTTCCTTCATTTCAAGTATTTCTGATTTTTTTTTTCATGATCTCTAGCTCTTTCTTAAAGTAATCTTTTGCTACTTGTAATTGCTCTCTTATCTCTTTGTTAGAATAATTGATGGTTGCCTTTATTTGCTCTCCTATTTCTTTGCTGGATTGATCAATTTTTGTCTGTAATTGCTCACTTATGTCATTCTTTAATTCATTGATCATTTTAATTATGTACATTCTGAATTCTCTCTCTGACATTTCATCAACTGTGTTATCAATGGATTGTGTTATAGTGGTAGCAAGGTTTATTTGGGGCACTTTCTTCCCTTGTTTTTTCATGTTGATTGTGTATCTTCCTTTCTTGAAATACCAATCTGAGGTATTGCGGCTTCTATCCTATAATCTTGTATTGACACTCCAGATTACCTGTGTCTCACCTTGGAGCTACTTCTGTTCCCCCAGTGTCCCCAGATGGGCATTACTGCCACTAAAGTTGGTGGCAGAGGTAGTGGATGTACCTCTAGAGGGTAGTGGGAGTGGCCTTGGCTGGGCTCCTGAGGCAGTCCTTGAGGGCTGTTTTGCCCCTCTCTTGCACTCCTGCTGGTGAACAGGAACTCTGGAGCAGAACTGGAGGCAGGCCCAGGTCTCACTTAGGCAGGGTCACAAGCAGGAGAGTCTGTGTGTGACCCTTACAGTGAGTGTGAGCTCCCCTGGGGCTGGAGGCTAGCAGGCTCTGGTCTGCCTTCAGCTGGGCACCCCTGGCATTCCCTAAGGGAAGTTTTGGGCATTCTGTCTCACCTCTCCATAGGAACTCTGGAGCAGAACTGGGGCTGGCTCAGAGCGTACTTGGGTGGGGCCTCTTCACGCTGGGATCTCTGCAGGCGACTCTTACCCTGGGTGTGCATTCCCTTGTGGCTGGTAGCTGTCAGTCTCTGGTCAACCCTTGGTTGGATACCTGTGGAGTTTCCTGAGGGTGGATTTGGGCCCTCTGTGGTGCCTGCCCATTTGCAGGAACTCTGGAGCGGAACTGGGGTGGGCCCAGGCTGCACTTGGGTGGGGCTGCCTCACGCTGGGGTCTGTGCAGTGACTCTTACCCCGAGTTTGGGCTCCCTAGTGGCTAGCAGCTAGCAGTCACTGGTCTCCCTTTGGCTGGACACCCATGGGGATTCCTGGGGGCAGATTTGGGCCCTCTGCAGCTCCTGCCGGTCCGCAGGAACTCTGGAATGGACTAGCTTCTATTTTTTTTTTAATCATTGATTTCTAATTTCATTTTATTATGGTCTAGTGGAATGCAGGGTAGTATCTCTATGTTTTTGTGTTTGCTAACACTTGCTTTGTAGCATAACATATGGCCTACTTTAGAGAAGAATCCATGTGCTGCTGATAAAATGTATTCACTTGTTGATGGATGAAATATTCTGTATATGTCTATTAATTCTAAATTATTGATGGCATTATTGAGTTATGTGGTTTCTTTGTTTAGTTTTTGCTTGGAAAGTCTGTCCAGTGGTGAGAGAGGTGTGTTAATATCACCCAGTATTATTGTGTTGTGATCGATTTGATTCTCAAAATTGAGAAGGGTTTGTTCGCTATACATAGATGTTTCATTTTTCGGGGTATAGATATTTATGATTGTTATGTCTTGTTGATGTATGATTCCCTTAAGTAATGTGAAATGACCTTCTTTATCCCTTTTGAATATCTTTGGTTTGAAGTCCACTTTACCTGATATGAGGATGAAAACTCCTGCTTGTTTACTTGGTCCATGTGAATGGTATATTTTTTCCCATCCTTTCACCTGCAGTCTGTGGATGTCTTTTTCTATGAGATGAGTCTTGAAGGCAGCATATTGTTGGGCCTTTTTTAAAAAATCCAATCTGCCAGTCTATTTCTTTTAATTCATGAGTTTATGCCATTAATGTTCAGGGTTATTATTGAAATATGGTTTGTATTCCTGGTCATTTTTGTTTAGTTTTGGTTTTTAACTTGACTTGGTTTCTCCTTTGATTGGAATTTCCTTTAGCATAGTTCCTCCCTTTGCTGATTTTCATTGTTTTATCATTTCCTCCTCATGGAATATTTTGCTGAGAATGTTCTGTATTGCAGGCTTTCTCATTCTAAATTGTTTTAACTTTTCTTTATCATGGAAGGTTTTTATTTCATCATCAAATCTGAAGCTTAATTTTGCTAGATATAAGACTCTTGGTTGGCATTAATTTTCTTTCAGAGCTTGATACATGTTGTTCCAGAATCTCCTGGCTTTGAGTGTCTGAGTTGAGAAATCTTCTGAGATCTGAATTGTTTTCTACCTGTATGTAATCTGAAACTTTTGCAGCTTTTGAAATTTTATCCTTATTGTGTATGCTAGGCATTTTTTATTATAATGTGCCTTGGTTTGGATCTGTTGTAATTTTGTACATCTGGTGTCCTGTAAGCCTTTTGTATTTGATTTTCCAATTCATTCTTCATGTTTGGGAAATTTTCTGATATTATTTCATTGAAGAGATTGTGCATTCTTTTGGTGTATATCTCTGTGCCTTCCTCTATCCTGACAAATTTTAGATTTGGTCTTTTGAGTTATACCATAATTCTTGGACATTCTGTTCATGTTTTTAAAAAATTTTTTAAGTTTCTTTCTTTTTAACAAGCAGAATGCATTTCAATTCACAGTATACATAAGGAGCACAATTTTTCATTTCTCTGGTTGTACACAAGATAAAGTCACACTATTCGTGTCTTCATACATATACCTAGGGTAATGATGTACATCTCATTCCACCATCTTTCCTACCCCCATGTACCCTTCCATCCCTTCCTCCCATTTGCCCTATCCAAACTTTCTCCATTTCTCCCATGCTCCCTACCTCCACCCCCTGTTCATGGTTTCTTACCATCTTCATTGTGTGGTCAACTATATATTCAGGATTATATATTTTGTCTTCATTGCCTAAAGTTCTGTCTTCCAATTGACCTAGTCTGTTGGTAATGCTTTCTATTGAATTTTTTGTTTGATTTATTGTTTTCTTCATTTCAAGGATTTCTGTTTTTTTTTTTTTTTTTTCAGAGTCTCTATACCTTTCTTGATATAATTTTTTGCTACCTGTATTTGCTTTCTTATCTTTTTGGTGGATTGATCAATTGTTGCCTGTATTTGCTGTCTTATATTATTCTGTGCTTCACAGATCTTTTTTTTTTTTTAATATTTTGTTTTTTAGTTGTAGATGGACACAATGTCTCTATTTTATTGCTTTGTATGTGGTGCTGAGGATCGAACCCAGGGCCTCATGCATGTGAGGCAAGTGCTCTACCGCTGAGCTACAATCCCAGCCCTTCACAGATCATTTTAATTATGTACTTTCTGAACTCCTTCTCTGACATTTCATCTACTGTGCTATCAATGGATTCTATTATTGTAGCATCTTGGTTTGTTTGGGACATTTTCTTCCCTTGTTTTTTCATGTTGTTCATGTGCCTTCCTCTCTAGCAGTGCAGACCTGAGGTATTACAATTTCTACTCTATCATCTTATAGTTCCCCTGCAGGTTACCAATACCTCACTTCCAGTTTAACCAGGCCTACAGGAACCTTGGTGATGGTCTTCCCAGTCCTGGCTGTTGTCTCCAGATGGAGGCAGGCTGGGACAGTCCTGTGTTGGTAGATAGGGGACTGCAGTGAGCTTGGTCTTCTCCATGCATGCACAGTTGGTCACCTCCTTCACCTCCTCCACATGTAGGGCTGGGATCAGTCTCCTCCTCTGCCTATTCCATGCATCTGGCTGGGGAATGCCTCCTCTGTGCATTGGGCCAGAGTCTGCCGTTGGTATTTTGATAAGGATTGCATTGAATCTGTAGATTATTTTGGGTGGTATGAACATTGTATCAATACTATTTCTTCCAATCCATGAACATGAAATGTCTTTTTATTTGTGTGTGTGTGTGTGTGTGTGTATGTGTCCTCTTCATTTTCTTTCATCAATGTTTCACAATTTTTATTGTAGAGATTAAAATTGTTCTTATGTGATGAAGTGGTAAGGGTAGAAGCCAGATATGAGTTCATATGTTGAGTGATCAGAGGCAAAAAAATTAGAAACAGCTTTATTTGAATAACTCTTCTAAAACATGAGATTACGTAGGATATATAATACAGTTGTTCTAATATGCTGTAGATCTTTCATAAATCACATTGTACATAAAATAACAGGACATAGTGGATGCTAAAAGAAGGGAGAGAGAGAGAGAAAGAGAGAGAGAGAGTGAGAGAAGAAAAAAGGTTGAGACATTTCCAAAACAACATTTGGGTTTTGAAATTCTAATTCTTTGTAGACCAGTAAATGAGATCCCTTCCTTTTAGTTGGGTGAAAAATGAGCAGATTAAGCAAGATGTAAAAAAAATTTAAAAATGACATGAAACTCCAAGAAGTAGGTAAGCAAGCTTATATTTGTATAGAGAATGGCAGAATGCCAATGTTGTTTTGGCTGCTTTCTGTTTTTCTTTTTCTTTTTGCAGTGGGGAAGCAGGGAGGTGTTAGCAATGACAGATGTTAGAATTGGGAATTCTATGAATAATTTACCATTTGAAATAGAACAACAAAAGCAAATACAACAATGAGGTTTTTGTAAACTATGTTCTTAAACTTGGACTGTAACTTTTATGAACTGACTTCATTAGTTAATGTATTGTGTAAGAAAATGCCACATTGAAAACAAAATGCTAATGGTAAGGGTATCTGAGTCTTCAGTACTTTCAGGATTATATATTTTATAAGTTGGGAATAAAACAAAATAAAGGGGGAAGCAGTTGCTTTCAAAGTTCCTGAAAGCTTCAATTATCTGTCTGTAGCTTATGTAGCATGATTCCCCTTCTATCCTCACACCCAGGCAGCTTTTATCTGAGTTCCAAAGACACAGACATAAAAATTATGTGAGTGACTTATCACTTCCAAGTTTTCATATTTTAACTGCTTTATTGATCCTTTCAAAATTCAGAGTATGGGTAATTAGTAGATCTAGATTAAACTTCCCTGCCATATAGTCAGAAACCAATTTAGGAATATGCTATCTGCTCTTCCAGCATGAAAATACACAAACTAATGACAGATTTTATGCATGAGGCTTCATTATTAAAGAAAAGTCATCCAAAGCAACTGCTAGAAATGTTGGCTTTGACTGATGAAATCTAGGTCTGTCCTATCACCTTACTCTAGTCATCAGGAAAATGTCTATCCTAACCTCACAGCTCAGGTACAGGATTGTGCTCCTCAGGGAGGTCCCTGATACTACAGAAGAAAAATAATTCAAAGTAGGTGAACATAAATTTCTAAGATGTTTTTGGTGTTAGGTTATAATCTCCATGGAGCAGTGCATCTGTGTCTAATGGATAACAACAACTGAGGTCTTGGGAATCACAAAATGAAAAAATTAAAAGGTTTAGAAATAGCACATTTGATGTGCACATGTGTTTTGTAATATGTAACTTTAAGAATGAGCCAAATGACGTAAGGGACGAGAAGAGTTGTCACCCTGGCAGTGATCCCAGGGAAAACTTCTGGAAAAAGAATGTGTACAAACAATAAAATGTGTCATCTAGAATTAAGGATTGCAAAAGAAAGATGAGGTCAGCTAAGGTAACATAAACCTAGCATTGTATTTTCTCAGTTCTCTTGATGTTTTCAAGAAATACATTAACTTTAGCACTATGATAACTGCCATGATCGATGAGTTACCAAACAGAATTCCCTGGCATCCTTACTTCTGGGAAAGGTGAGTATGGTGTGAGTGTGTAAGGTGTAAAGTTCATAGTGTGCTAATGCCCTGTGCATATATTATTCTGTGATAGGATCTTGGAAGTTACCTGCTTTTCTTGATTCCAGATTGGGTTATGTTCTCTAGCCTTTCTCTTTTTTTTCAAAACCACTCCAAACTCTTCCAATGGATTTATTTTTTAAGTTGTTTTCTATTCTACATAATGAAGAATTCTAGGGCTGGGGATATAGCTTGGTTGGTAGAGTGCTTTCCTTGCATCCACAAGACCCTGGATTCAATTCCTAGTACTACCAAAAAAAAAAAAAAAAAAAAAAAAGAATTCTAAATAGTGTTTTATGTCATGGCACAGAAGGCTGGTGTATTTCTCTATTTGTTTTCATATTTTAATTGGTAATCTGATAAAAGTATTTTTATACTTTTGAAAAAAGACTTTCAGGGGCTGGGGCTGTAGCTCAGTGGCAGAGCGCTTGCCTAGCACGCATGAGGCACTGGGTTCGGTTCTCAGCACCACATATAAATAATAAATGAATAAAATAAAGATCCATCAACAACTAAAAAAATATTAAAAAAAAAAAAAAGAAAAAAGACTTTCATTTTTATTTCCTTCTTTTGCCACACAGTTTAAGATGGAAGATTGCAGGCTGACACTAGGCAGTGTTTCTCAATAGGGCACTAAATGGCATTTTTAGCAAACTCTTCACTGTGCACCTCATAGGGGGTTAGCAGGACTGTCCAACACCCATTAAATGCTATCCTGATTGGAAAACATCAAACAAGAGGATTATACTATCTGTGAAAGCAAGTAACTTGCATTAACAATCATTATATGAATGCTTAAGTGTCTAGTGAATTAGGCTCTTTATGAGGGCTAAGATATTGCTGATCTTACAAGACTTAGCCGACTATGTATTTTGTATGAACATTTTCATGTATAAATCAATAGAGGGAAATGGCAGTGGGTATATCCAATGATCTCAAAGGAACTGAAATTACAGTGTAAGCCAGATTGTTACTCTTTTTCCTTGCTGCTTCTGCCATTTATCTACTCCCCCATTCCCAGACTAGGGATTGAACCCAGTGGTGCTCTACCACTGTGCTACATCCCCATTTTTTTTTTTTTTGAGACAAGCTTTCAATAAATTGTCCAGGCTGGCCTCACATCTCCTGCTTCAGCCTCCTTAGTAGGTGGAGTTACAAGTATATGCCACCATGCCCAGCTATTTATCTGTTGTTTTATAAATGAATTGAGTGAGATTACTAATGTCTGTAATAAAATACTGCTCCCTAGATAAATACAGCTCCCTAAGAATTCAGAAAACCCCAAATTCTGATCTCTTTTTCACAAGAAATTAGATTTCCCAGTCTCTGGCTAAATACATTTCTTCTTAAATATCAGATTATTTTCTTAATGACCTCAGAATTATAAGATTTATTTAATTTAGTTTGTTTTCCTCTTTGTTAAAATAAGACTCTTATAAAGTCTTTTTAAAAATATGTTCCAAGACAGGTTTATACAATGGAAAAATCAAAGAATTCTATGAAAAAATTTCTCCAGAAAAGTAATCATTGTTTTTTATCAGCAATATTTCTTTAAAAACATGAGTCTGTAGTTTGGGGTTGGTATAATGACAATTCATTTGTTTGGGATAAGACTTTGCAATCTTTATAAATGACTACTACTGGTTAAGTATATTCTCCAATCAGAATTCCAATCAGTGTTTATATAACCTAACTGAGATATAGTTATTGATTGCATTATTGCATTAGACATTGGACACTGGTTTTCTTATCAATCATTTAAAAAATGATCTGTTCTCTCCCTTTGCATGAGAAAAACTTACCAAGAGGCACTATTTATAACCAATATGCAATCTCTTACCTTGAGTATTTGTAAATGGAAACAGAAACTGTAATCTAAAGCTCTTGTTTTATGTCTTTTCCTAAATTTTTCTGGTACATTTTTCTGTTTTCCCATTTCCAACCCCTCAGGTACTTCCACCTTTCCCTGATTCATCCATACCTCCCAAAACAGACCCTTTCAAAGAACATTCTGACACTAAAAATTGGTTATTAGTATTGAGTTGAGTACCAGCAGTCATCCATCCAACAGTCACACAGACCCCATGGCTCTTATGGCCGGAGGGCAAGCAGCTGCCTGCTGTAAAGCAATGCAAGGTAGTATAGGGGTTAAAAGAAGGACGAAAGGGTTGGATCTGAGACTTCTTTTCAGCTTGTGCTTTCTTTTATGATTTTTCTCTATCCTACTTTGAAATAACATTATCTTACAAGGATGTTACAAAACAGATAAGGCATTGTCTCCTGCCTATTATAGTAACTGGCATTTTATGACTCAAAAAATGGAAATAAATAAAAATAGTAAAAGTAATGGTTGTAAAAATAGTAATAATTTTGGTAAGAACCATTACTGACAGAGCTTGTTGGTTAAAACCAACATTTTCTTTTAGACATGAAAGGGAACAGTTAGATATTTGCATAATATGACATACTAATGAAGTGATGATCAGACATCTTCCCATTAGTTATTTCGAAAGTCTATTTCTCCAAGCAAGACTGTGAGAAAGGTTTTGCTATATCTTTTTACAGATGAGAGAATTTATATACACCCAAAACAACTAGAACTAATAAATGAATTCAGCAAAGTTGCAGGAAACAAAGTCAACATTCAGAAAATAAGTGGTATTGCTATACACCAATAGTGTATTATCAGAAAATAAATAACTACAAACAAATAAATATATAAACAAATATTTATATTTGTACGATGGGAAAAGAGCCCAAGTTGAAGAGACTGTTCTCTGAGTTTCATATAGCTGACTGGGAAGATAGAGCCCTGCAACCTAGTAACAGTATATCTTCAAAACCCCAATGAAAACAAGTCTCAGATTCTGAAATAACTTCCTCTCAAGTTCCTTAATATTATATAAATGATTTTCAGCCAGAAAAACAAACATGATTTTTCCTCCTTTTTGAAATAAACCCATTTAATCAAGAATAGTAAATATTTTTCTTGGTAATTTATCTCAGATCTAACATGAATAATTTTACTAAAAGTAAGAAGCTTATTGTTTTTTAGGGTCACTTGTTGGACATTAAAAGCTTCTCTTCTCGCTTAGATCTTCTGGCTTGAAAAGTATAGTTATCAGAATGATTCTTCTTAGGAAATAATTTAGTGAAAATTATTTACCAAGATTCCTGCCTATTGCAGGATATCTGCTTATGTGGAAGGAAAGTGGGATAGAGTATGAAGGGAAAAGAAAACTCAGTATGAGAGTTCTAGATTCAGTGTCTGTGAGAGTGAACAAATTTGTAGGCTTGGACTGAGGGCACTAGCTGAGATGTCATGGGGCACACAGAAATTTAAATAGAGGAATATGGAGGGAAATTCAAGAATGTTCATTCAATTAAATTCTAAAACAACTGGTATAAATACTAATAACTTTCATTCCAGAGGATCATACCACAGTGTTGGATTTTCTAATGACCTCAAAACAAAATTTGCACCAGCACTTATCATATCCAATAAAACTCCTTCCTTTGTCGTCTTAAATTTGTCTTTGTTGACATCTACTCTAATGATCCTGGGTGCTCTTGTTGCTCAACAGCCTATGGTAACAGATAGGCCAACTCCTCCCAGGCCAAACACGACACCGGGACACAAGTAGAGCCTGGAGCCATCTGGGCGGCACATATAGTCAGAAAGACAGAAAACAAAAGCAAAAGGAGCATGTACATTCTATTTATTTGTTTGTTTATTTATTTATGGTGCTGAGGATTGAATATCTTGCGCCTCACGTACACTAAGCAAGCACTCTACCACTGAGCTACATTTCCAGTCCCATATACATTTTACTAAGTTGGGAAGGCCAAGTCTGTGTCCACTTTTTATGAGATAAGCAAAGGGTATTTTCAAATAAAATATGTAACTAGAGAGTTTTGGTTTCTTAAGATATTTCTAGATATGAGACATTCTAGCAGAGGAACAAATTAGCATGAGTAGATTAGTGAAATTTCATTGAATCTTAAGACTTATTGGACCAAGTATTTATTTAATGCCATTTATTTAATGATTTTGAGTTTTTCTCCATCTTCCTGCAACCTTTCCTTTCTCTTTTCTTTTTGGTATCTGCAAACTTTGCATTACTTACAGGGTTAATGCCTTATGAAGGCCAAATCTTATTTTTTATTGAGTTCCATGCAACACAAAACTATTTAAATTTAATTCCTTCTCTCCTGTTATAGTTTGGATCTTGAATGTCTCCTCACATTAAAAGCTTGATCCCCAGCCCATGGACTATTGAGAGGAGATGGAACCTTTGGGAGGTGTGGCCTAGTGTGTAGAGAGCCCTCCGTGGGTTGTGTGTGGACCGCCACACATAGTAGCCATTTGAATAGGAAAATCTGGTCTCTGGGAATGATCAATGGACACTTCCTCTGATTGACTGCCCGGACATTCTGAGCCCTATTCAAGCTCTGCTAAAAGTCCCACACAGCACCAGAGATGGGGTGACCTGCTGTAGCCACACAGCCCCTCTGAGATGGCTGTGACCTGCCAAGATGCCAATCAACCTGCTGACAACAAGACATCATGAAGCAAGACTCCACCCTCGAAACCTTATCCCTGCCTTTGATGTATCCCTTTAAATAAATCATGGGAGTCATTTTTTCTTGTCTAGCCCAGCTCCTGCTTAGATTGAATCTATCAAGGCTCCAACCTTTTGAAACTATAATTCTGCCTTTGACTTTTGTTCATTACTAATTATTATAGATTTTAATTTCTCAGGTGGCTTACATCCTCCTCAGCAGGAAGAAGAACCTCCCAAAGGAGATGCCGTCCATCTCCCCACACTAGTGAAAGGAAGTTAGCTCATTGGGGGCATGTCCTTGAAGAGGATACTGGGGCCTCATGCATGCAAGGCAACTGCTCTGTCACTAAGGTATGTTCTTATCCCCTTTTCTCTTTATTAGCACTTATCACTACCTACATAATATGCAGTAAAATGTAAGCTTGATGAGTTCTGATAGCAGCAGAGTTCTAGCACCTTGAACGGTGAATGGCTCCATAGATGTTTCTTGAATGAAAGAAAGAATATACGGATTCCTTTTTTTTTTTTTTTTGGTGCTGGGGATTGAACCCAGGGCCTTGTGCATGTGAGGCAAGCACTCTACCAACTGAGCTATATCCCCAGCCCAAGAATATACTGGAATGTAGGAGGAGACACAGTCATATTAAAACAATGTTATGTTTAACTTCCAGGAATTCCTCATGTCTAGCTGTCCAGACTTCATTGGTCATTTACTACTGAGCAAGAGGGAATGGGAAAGATATTGAATGGGGCATGAGATGACTGGTCAGGTAGTAGGGAACTCAAAGGGGTTTGGAGATAGTTTTGCAAGTTTTTCCTCAGGTGTTATGATCAGCCATGACCCAGATGCATGAGCTTTTCAACTCTTTATCCATGATTCCATTAAAAATGGGAATAATGTCATTCACTTTTGCACTATTGAAGGCCGCACCAAACCTGGTAGAAAAACCATGACTTAATTAGGCATATTTTGTCCAGAGCTGTAACTGCATCAATCTTGGCAACTGACATTTCCCTTATTACTGTGTATTCAGAGAAGGTGCTGATAGTTACAAAGTGACATACTGATTTTCCCTTGCAGGTTAACCTACTTGTACCATCAACATCAGGTGGGTGTTTGACTGACTTTCACAGACAAAAACAAGAAAAATTTTATTTTGAATTAAAAAGCTAATCCAATGAAATTAATCCAATGAAATTGAATTAATTTTTGAAAAAGAAAATATTAGTAAAGTCTTTCTTGTATTGTATATAAAAACTGGTCCCCAAAATTTAGGCAAATGGCCTACTGTCCACATTGTGGCAGAGCAGGTATGATAAATATCACCTAGGAGAGCAAAATTATTTCTTGTTAAGACATTTTTTAAAGCAGAGAGATATCTGTCTCTCAGGATTTCAACAGCAGGGCACCAAAAAGGTATGACAACTGAGAATTATTTCTACATTTAACTGTGCTTGATACTATGAAGAATATTGATTAGTTCCAAAAAGAGCAGATATCTAACTTCTCAGGAGGTTAAGGCAGGAGAATTACAAGTTTGAGGCCAACCTCAGCAACTTAGAGAGACCCTGTCTCAAAAGGAAAAATAAAAAATGCTGTAGATACAGCTAATGGTAGAGTTCTCACCAAATATGTGTGAGGCCCTGGGTCCAATCCCAGCACTGGAAAGAAAGAAAGAAAAAAAGAAATAAAAGAAAAAAAGAAAAAGAAAGTGGCTATTTTCAGCCTCTGTGTCCAGTCCTGAGCTCCCTGGCTGAATCTCAAGGAGTTGACCCTGGATTTGCCTGCCTTTGTAAGTTGCTTTTTGGAGCCAGAAAGTTCTGGCATATAGCCATTAGCTAAATCTTATCTTAAAATTTTCCACACAAACTTTCACTGTTAGGGATTGAATTTAAAGTAGTATACATACCACATGCAGAACAAAGTCTGAGATTAGGTAGAAGACTTGCCTATGTGCTGTCCTCTGGGTTTCATATCAACCCTTTCTGCTTGTCCATGGAGAATTATCTAGTGATGTTCAAAGCATAAGGAGGAGCTTAGAATAACTTGCCAGTGATGAATTTACTGGCTGCCTCATTGTCACTGCAAACCAGAGAAATCTATTATATATTAGTTAAAAAGTTTATTAGAATTCATGCTTTCCTAAAAACACAGTAAAATTAATTTATTCTGAAATTATCATTTAATAAAAGAAAAATATGCATATTGTGTTTGAAGTACATAATCTTAGGAAAAAACACATTTCCTTGAATTGAGTAAATAGACCTTTATTTTACCACAATTTTCTTCCTCTTCTAATTTTGCCTTGGACCAGTGACAATTTTTCCATGCATGAATGTCTATCTGTGGACCATTATTAGAGTGGATAGATTTTAAAATAGAAATTATTTAAAATAGAAATTTTGAAATACTAGTAAATATATATTTATATAGATATATACATTATAGATACATGATATTCAGTGTGTATGTTTTCAATGTGATCATATGTATTTGTACAAATAAAAATATGCCACAAATTGAAAAGAAAAGAATTTAGGCTCTTCTGTTTTATATAGTCCATTTTTTAAAATAAAAATAACACAGATGGTACAAATTTAAACTACACAAAGGTGAAAATTGTCATATTAATTCTCCCGCTTCCCAGTGCCCCACCCTAGAGATATTATTCTGACCAGTGTCTGTGAACTTTTGCTATCAGAGATGGGATCTTTCACTTGGAAATGATAGAAATGGGACTGAGTGGAGAATTATGAATACACAGGTAAGCTTTAATTGGAGGCTTCACTGGGAGTAGAAGGGAGACAGCGCCAACTAAGAGAGTGAAAATTCTGCTCTCCCAACAAAGAGAAAAGCAAGCTTTTATTGATTTGCCGGAGTGGGCTAAAGTCGTAAGTTTTCACTGGGTATGGGCATAGTCTCAAGACGTTTTCCCTCTTATGCAAGATACAGGCTAATCAAGACAGCTTGTTCCAGGATCTGCTGAGCTACTCTTGCAGCTGGCACCAATATCCTGTGATAGGGCTGAAGGAACTGAGATGCTTGGGCTGCTACAACTGCTGAAAGCACAGGAGTGGAAGGGAAGAAAACAAACTCCAGCTCCAGTGGGCAATCAAATCCACATGTCTACATGCAGAGCTGAGTAGAATCTGACTCAAAGGTTCAGGCAGCAAAGGGGACACATACAATATGAATACAGAGATGCCAAGCTTTTCCATTTCATTCCTGTTACTCATCAGACATCTGCAGGCCCAAGTGAAGAGCCAGTGTTTACAGCAGAAGTGGCTTTCAGGTCCCTGAAAAGTAACATAAGCAACTATTATCATTATAACCCACACATCAGTGTTTTCCTCAGAAAAACTAGTGGAAAACTAAGGATACATTGCCTAGCTGTGTGACCTCCAAAATTAGTGATTTTAAAGAACAAGCAAAGTTAGAGAGTTTATTTAGGTTTTTTTTCCTCAGTAACAATTTTATCTTGTGAGAACATTCTGCTTCTGTAGTTTTATCTGGGTCTCATGACAGATTTGTTGAAGGAACACAGAGGCCAAAGGAGAAAACCATGTCATACTAGAGAATAGCTTACTGTACCAGGGATTTATTTCATTACCCTAGTCTTTTGTCTTGCCATGGGGGTTCCTGAATGTCTTATGTATATAACTCCTTTAAAAATGCAAGGGCTACCATACTATCTACCCTGTTTTGGGTCTTATTTTTCACTTAACAAAATACTTTGTAGATTTCTCAATTTAGAATATACAACATTCCATCATTTGGTTTAATTGTTACATAGTGTTTCATTGTGTGGGAATATTGTTACTTATCTAACCAGTCCCCTGAACACTGATACACATTAGATTATTTTTTCTTGTTTTTGTCCACTCCCTCTCCCGCCAACACTAGGAATAATACTGCAGTGAATACTTTGTGGACATGTGGGCTGTGGTAGGCAGAATTTTAAAATAACCCTTGCAAAGGTGTCCCAGCCTAATACGCGGAAACTGAATAGATTGAGATATCATATTGTGAGTATGTTATATTACATGGCAAGTAGGGCTTTGCTAATGTAATTAAGGTTACTAATCAGTTGACATTAAGATAGGGAGATTATACTGATTATTTAGCTGGTGAATAATTATCTTTTTGTGGTGAGAACATTTAAAAATTATACTTTCTGTAAATTTGAAAGATATAATACATATTAGCTGTAGTTATTGTGCTATATAATAGATCTGAAAAAATGGATTATTCCTGTGTGGCTGAAACTTTATACCTTATTTATTTATTTATTTATTTATTTATTTTTTGAGTTGGATTCTATGTTGCCTGGGCTGGCCTCAAACTTGTGATTTTCCTGACTCAGTCTTGTGAGTAGCTGGGAATACAGGTGTGAGCCATTGTGCTTGGCTGATGCTTTTGTTTTTCTATATGCAAAATATAAGAAAATTATGCAGGATATGATTCTACAAATCTAGCTACAAACTTAGCAAGATCTTGTCTCAAAATAAAAAATAAAAAGGGGCTATGATGTACCTTAGTGGTGGAGCACTTGCTTAGCACATGTGAGGTCCTGGGTTCAATCCCTGGTACTACAAAAAAAGATGTTGTCAGATTTTTCTATATAATTTTTATGTTTTATGGATTTTATTAATTAATATTTTCATCCCTTCTCTGAGATAATACAATGTTCTCTCATGTTATTTTATAGTACTTATATAGTTTCAATTTTTACATTTAATTCTTAGATTTATATACAATGTGCTTCTGTACAAAGGAGATAGCAATTCAACTTTCTTTTCAGCTTAGATGACTACCCAATAGTTTCAATGCCAGTTATTGGATAATCTATGTTCCCGTCATTAAATCTGAAAGGCAAACCTAATCTTGACTAAGTTCCTATGTAGATATGGACCCAATTCTGAACTCCTTCTGTATTTGGTTTCACTAATATGTTTGGCTTTTTAATCACATGCTTCAATGAAATAATTTTCAACAGTCTGCCCCAGTATACCTTTAATTTTGTTTTCTCATTTGTACTTTCTTTCAGATCCAGGTTTGGTGCATTGAACTTCTTCTTTTTCTTATTATCAAAATGTAAATGCAAATAATACAATATATTTAGTATTCTGGTATAACTTACAAATAATTTTTCCCCATTTTCTAATAAATGGTCAATATTTTACCTTTTATTTCACTTGATCCTAACATATTTAAGGCATACCCTTATTATAAGACATACTTTATTTTCCTGTTGTAGGTTCCAAGTTGTTGCTATTTCCCAACCCCAGGAATCAATTCTACTTGTTTTCACTGTGCTCACTCTTTCTCCCATGCTGTGAACTGTTTCAGTCCTTTTATGGCCTAAAATCATGGGATAGAATGAAAATGGCTTTTTGTCTTCTTTATGTCTGAACTACAGAGTCCTGTGGCCACATCTATATGGAAGGCAGAGAGTTCTATTACAGCTTCCTCTGCCTCTGATAAAGGTGTTTTAGTGTTAGTGTTTTAAGCCTTTTTGCTAGTTTGACATGCTCTGCTAATACAGTGCATTCATTTTCTATCAGAAATTTCTATCATATTCTAGAAAAACATCAATGATAATTTGTTTACAGAAAGAAAATATTTTTCATTAGTTCATTTCAGAGTGAAGATGATTTTAAACTTACCAGGGAGGGTTGAACTAGTTTGGAACTTGTAAAGTCACAATATGACGTCAAAGGTTTCACATGAGCTGATGGGTAAGAGTGGAGGAGAAAGACGAATTATAGAAATAAAGGACTGGAATGCCAGAGGGAAAGGAGTAACATTTTTTACTATAATTGAAGCTTTAATTTATTTTATGAACAAGATTTATAGTGTTGTGAATACAAGTCATGATCCTGTTTTATTGTAAGTCAGCCAGACAATTTAAGATGAAAGAACACTAGAAGAGTGGTTAAGTCTGAGATTCTTGCTCTTCCCTTTCTTAGTTTTGTGACTTAGGTGTAAGTTATTTCTTATGAGGCTATTTCATTTTCAAAATGGATGTGAGGTGCATGCACACACACACACACACACACACATACCCCTTGATCAAGAAAGAAAACCTATTGAATTTTGAACACGTAATATAAAAGTGGATTATTAAAAGAATAGCATAAATGCTTGCAACTCAACTATAGAAAGTTCAGTCAGATCTCATGGATCTAGAAATACACCAAACAATCCACCATTCTGTTCATCTCTCCACTTTGATTCAACATGGGCATAACTGTATTATCTTATTGTACTCTGCAGAAAGATTTTTGTCATTTATTTATCATGATCATATGATTAAAAATGGCTACCAAGCCCTGAGTTCACTCAGCCTCTTCAGTGTATTACTATCTCTATATCTTGGTTCAAATACATAGAGATTCAGATTTGTTGCCTGTCAGATTATGGTTGAATATCTTTAAATCAGTGTCCAAACTTGGTTGTATGGGTTGTGATCCTGTGGGTGGTGTGGAGATGGGGTTAGTCAAATGGCCCATTGCTTACTCCATAGAGTATAGAGATCAGAGAAGGCTCTCTGGGAGGAAGGTATGAGCTGTGTTACTAAGGTGACTTAGAAGTAACTATCTCTTTGAAATAATGGTACTTATTCTTAATAAATGGCATTTATTCTTAATAATTCTTAATAAATGGTACTTATTCTTCCTTGTTACAATTGAAATAATTAAAGGACCTAAACTATAAATTGAGTGAACTAAGTTCTAATCTGTGGGGCCCATTAGAATCATGTGGAGGAGATTTAAAGATTTTCCTTGCCTAGGCTGCATCCCAAACCAATTAAATCATAATTTCAGGTTTTCTGGCAACAGGATCTAGTTTTCAACATTTTTCATAGCTCCTAAGTAATTCCAAATATGTAACCAAAGTTGAGAAAAACTGTTGAAGTCTGTATTCTATTCTATTTAGCTGTGTGAATAGTTGCTATATCTCCCTGACCTTTTCTGTGGTTTGGTTTAAAAACTAATAAAAACATTTAATGAAGAAGAAATAGGCTAGTATATAGTTTTATTTTTAAATTTAATGTTCTGAAAAAATTGCATATCTCATAGTGCACCACTCTAGTTTCAGATATGGAAATGTGGACTTTTTTTTTTCCACCTTTATGTGGACTTCCTTTGCTTTTGGGAAGTCCACTTCTTTCTCCACAAAGGAAAGTGGTGTACCAGGCTTCCAGAGTAGGACTGCTTTGCATCTGATTACCTGGAAAGTAAAAAATGGGGTAAAAAAGGGAAACTTATTAGGCTTGGGAGTTGGAAAATCCTAATAATTACTAGAAAGTGTTCATTTCTTCTACACTAAAGCAAAAACAAACACAAAAGAAATAAATATATGCTGAAAAGTAGTCTCTCAAACCTCAAAACAATTTTCTTGTATTGTCAGTCTCTGTAGTCAAATTAGTTTTGCAAATATCAGTCATATTTAAAAAATGCAACATATCAAGAGAATATATGTTATACTTTTGATGTTACTATGAATGAAGTCAGCTGGTGGCGGCTGGCTGGGGGTTGGAATGGCACAGTACAGTGAGGGACTCTTTGGTGGACACTAGGTGTAAGAATTAGTTTTAGGATGGTGAGGTGAGTTATGGAGCAAGGAATGGAGACCATCTAATAGTGGCAATTATCAGATGGTGGTCATTGGAAACTGAGGTTGGAGAAGTTATCAATGGCAAGTAGTTCTTAGAGATTCTGATTTCAACTCACCATTGTTCTTACTATAAATTATCTTCCTGTGTGGACTCACCTGTGTTTTTAGATTCAACAGCTGCCTCTACGTGGATGACTCTCACAATCCAAGGCTATGGGACAGATTTCTCCTGAAACCTTGGATTCACAAATTCATCTGCTATTTGAATATCCCACAGGTATCTCAATCTCAGCCTGTTAAAATATGAACACATCATTATTTCTTCCTCCCATCCTCACTCTGTCCCTACCCTCCAGAGAACAAAACACAAATATGCTTTTCCCCATGCTTTCTTGTAAAAAGCCACAAAATCTGTTCACTCATCCAAGATAAAAACCTAGGAAATAGACTTCATTTTTCTCTGTCCCTCAACCACACAACCTAAGTTTTCTGGAATCTGTTCCCTCTTTTCCTTTCCTACTAAATACTACCTGGACTATTGAAAAAGCTTTCTGTTTCCCCTGGCTCAGTGCCATAACCTTCAAATCTTCTCTCCCTTATCATTGCCATCTGAAATATAATCTCAATCATATTCATCTTTATAAAAATGATTTTGGTATCATTTGCTTAATAGGATCCACTGATATCATGATCCTCTCCATGTTAGGCCCTCCAAACATATTTCCTGTCACTTTCTGCCTCGGACTTTACTCCTCAGCCACAAAGAATATTCTGGAGATCATCAAATGGGATTTTTCCCCCTTACCTGTATGTTTTTATCTCCTGCCTGCACATTCTTTTCCTCTTTGCCTGGTGAATTCTTATTTCTCAGGTAAGTTTCTCTTTAGTTATCACCTCCTCTGGGAAGCAACCTAGGTTAAATGTCTTCCTTGAGGATCCCATCTTGCTCTCTTTTACTCTCTTTGCATATTTTCAATTATCTGTTCCTTTGTGAGATCTTTGAAGGAGGGAATATATATTTGACTCTGGGAAGTCTGATGTAAGTCTTGACATTTATTACTGAAGGTATTAAAAAAAATCAGAGGAAAGGCAAAGCAGATAAAGGGAATAAAAGAAAAGGAGAGGTCCTGATGAAGCCACCCAGTGAGTTAACTTGTCCCTAGCAAATCGTCCTTTGCAAACTTGCTTTTTGTCTTCTTTACCTTTGCCTGGCATTCTAAAGTCTAAGGAAAAGATGAACATAAATTATGATATTAACTACTAGAGTCAGCTGTTCCAGGAAAAAGGAACACAAGAAACATTAGTCATAAGACTTCTTCATCAATAATCTTTCTTTAGATTTATAGAACCCAGAACACTTGGTGACCTTCAGATAACATCAGAATGTGCATCAAGGAAATGGGCCACTTCAGGATTAATGATTACTCTGGTGCCCACCTGTCTGTGGCTAAAAATATACTTCCTTAAATTTACCATAGAAGCTCTTTGCTTGTTAGTTAAGATGGCCTTTGTAACCCACCATGCTCCAATCAGCTAGCTCATGCCAACACAGTTCTTTACTACCTCCTTGCATCTTCACTGCTTTGTGTCTTCAGTTGTGCAGTGAGCAGACTGAGTTTTTGCAGGTAGCGCTCAGATCAAACAGCCTCCCAACTATGGGAGCCCAGAGACTAATGGGTGACAAGGTGCTGGTAAAGAAATAAGCACACAAATTGATACAAAAATGTCATAAAGAGGAGAGCACACCCCCCTGCCTATAGTACTCATGATGACTTCCTTGTGCTCTTGCCACAGATGAAAATGTTAAGAATGGGAGGTTCTGGTCATAATTCTTACTGTGTAAAACACAAAGGTATGCAAGTAGCTGGTAGACCAAGAGGCTGGATTCTGAATTTTGTGTGCAGTCAGATAATTATTAGGCCAGGTTCTTTAACATTTTCAGGAAATTGACTTTCCTGATGCTGGAGGAATGTTCCTAAGTGTAACATGAAATAGGCTTAGCTGAGTGAAAGAGCATACAAGGTGAAATTGTGCACATGATTTTTCCCCCTGTTAATCAGGAGGGCCTCCTTGTAATATTCACTTTGTTGAGTTTTAAATTTGGTCTTATAAATATCCAAGTTTAAACTTTCTAACAGAGTATATAAAATTATTCCCTTTTGTTGTTTTTCAAATGCAGAGATGCTCACCTTTGTCCCTAAACTTGAGCAAAACTGTTTTTCTGAACATTTGCTGCAGTTGAGGGATTAGGAAGGTACTAGATAGTTTTCTCTAGTACTTTAGCAAAAGCTCCTCACCCCTTTAGAGAAAGTAAAGCCAATTTGCATAAGGAGACTAACAAGTAGGAATTAGAGGTGAAAAGAATCTCTGTACATAGACTAAGTCTTGACTAAGACCTAAGGTTCTTGATGAAGGATGGAGACAAAGAAATACATTTCCAATGAAAGGCAACACAAATAGGCTGGCTTTAGCTAGAAGGAAAGAGGATGAGTAAATACATGTTGATGGGTGTGATCATATGGTTTTTCTTCTTTAGCTTGTTGTGAAATGGTAGATTACATTAATGGATTTTCTAATGGTGAAACCCTTATTTCAGGGTCACTCTCGGAAAGAAAGGAGAGCTCACCCCAATCGATTGGTCTATGTACTTATTTCCTCAATAAACTTTGCTGCTTCTGCAGAGTTGTCTGGGCTGCGCTTCTTGGGGAGAAGTGTGGGTTGGATGCAACAGTGTGAGATAAGAATCCAATTTTATTTCTTTGCATATGAGTAACCAGTTTTCCCAGCACTATTTTTTGAAGACTATTTTTTCTCCATTGTGTATTCTTGGTATGATTGTAAAGATCAACTGACCTTGTGTTTGTATGTGTGTGTGTGTGTGTGTGTGTGTGTGTGTGCTCTATTTCTGCATTCTTCATTGAGTTCTATTGGCTTTTATGTCTGTTTTTATGACAGTACCATATTGTTGTCATTATTTCAGATTTTAATATATTTTGAAATCAGAAAGTATAATATACCCAACTTTGTTTTTTTATTTCAAGACTGCTTTGGGTATTTAAGATCTTTGGGAATATGAACAAATTTTATGCTTTTCTTTTATTTCTGTAAAAATTTCATTGGGATATGAATAGAGATTGAATTGAATCTGTGGATCACTTTGGGAAGCACAGACATTTTAACAATATAGATATCCTCAGAGATATTGCAGGTTCAGTTCCAAACTACCCCAATAAAATGTTACATGAATGTTTTGGTTTCCCAGTGCATATAAAAGCCTGTTTACACTATACTTAGTCTATAAAATATGAAACAGCACTATTTCTAAAAATAATGCATATGCCTTAATTAAAATACTTTATTGCTAAAAAATGTTAATGATATATCTGCATCATTGGTGAGTCATAATCTTGGTGGTGGAGGGTCTTCCTAGATACTGATGGCAACTGGTACAAACACTGAGCTCTTGATAGCAGCAGATTCTTTTTTTATTATTATTATTTTTCTTCATAACCTCTCTGCTTTATTTACTTTCTTTTTGTTAGAGTTGACATGAGTGACTCCATTGTGATCATGACAATATTCACATTTCTCTCACAACAAGAATATACATGCTCACAAAGTAATTTTCCAAGAACACACAACATCCAAAGAACAAAGTCAATTTATATCATTTACAGTAGAACACATATTCCTACTCTCAATATTCTCATTTGATTTTCTTAATTGCATTTAAGTCTCAGTCAAGAACAATAATTGGTTCCTGTGTACATCCCTTATGCTCCAGGTGAGGCGCTTGAGGCAAGTCATACAAAATCTCCACCTCAGAAATCATGCATAACTTTTTAGGAATTTTTACCTTGGAAACACTTCAAATTTACAGGAAAATGTCACGAGTTGCATAGTGAATTCTCATATGACCTTTAGCTAGATTCTCCCATTATAACATGACATTTGCTTTCTAACTCTATGCAATCTAATTTATTTTTATTTATTTTTAGATGATTATTTGAGGCTAAGTTTAGATGTCCTATCTTTTACTTATAAGGGCTTTGGCAAGGATCTACTAATAATAGGTATTTTCTTATATAACTACAATGCAATACTGGAAATTTAACATTAATCTGTTACAACTATCCAAACACACTTAACTTTTAAAAAGACATTTCTCTTTTATTTTTTAAAATTACTTGTTAGGATAACAAAATGTAATCTGTAATACAAAAAAAAAAGTAAAGAGTTAAAATGTTCTTTTGACTTCCACAACCATTCCAACCACTTCCCAGGGTAACCAGTGTTACATGATTATTACATAAATATTTCAATGTTATGTAAAAAAATCATATTTTTACATGAATATAGTTACTTCACTATGTACTGCATGTGTAAGACCTATTTTTTTTAAAGCAGGGAATTCATTCATTCATTCATTCTTTCTTTTTGAAATGGGTTCTTGCTGTGTTGCCAAGGCTGTCATTTTTATTTATTTCTGTTTTTAATTTGAAGTAGTTTCTCCATTAATTCACTCTTCTTTTAGTGTAGTTTTTCCTCTTACTGGTTTTCTTGAAAATAAATTGACCACACAGTGAAAATGGAAAGAAACCATGAGAAGAACATCCAAGAATTATGAGATAATATGAAAAGAACAAATTTAAGAATTATTGGGATAGAGGAAGGCATAGAGTTATAAACCAAAAGAATAAACAATCTCTTCAATGAAATAATATCAGAAAAAATTCCAAACAAGAAGAATGAATTGGAAAATCAAATATGAGAGGCTTATAGCACACCAAATGTACAAAATCACAACAGATCTTTACCAAAGCACATTATAATGAAAATCCCTAGCATACAGAATAAGGAGATAATTTTAAAATCCACAAGAGAAAGGAATCAGATTAGGGGGAAACAATTAAGATCTCTGCAGATTTCTCAACCCAGGCCCTCAAAGCTAGAAGAGCCTGGAATTAACATATACTAAGCTGTGAAAGACAATGGATGCCAACCAAGAATCTTAAATCCAGAAAAATTAAGCTTTAGATTTAATGATGAAATAAAAGATAAACAAAAGTTAAAAGAATTTATAACTAGAAAGACTTCACACCAGAACATCTTCAGCAAAATATTCCATGAGAAGGAAACAAAAACCAACAATGAAAATCAGCAAAGGAGTGCATTGTGCTAAAGGAAAAACCAAAAGAAAAATCAAGTCAAGTTAAAAACCAAAAATAAACAAAGAAGTCTGGGAATATAAACCATGTCTCAGTAATAATCCTGAACGTCAATGGCCTAAACTCATCAATCAAAAGACATTGACTGGCAGATTGGACTAAAAAAAAAAAAAAAGCCCCAACAATATTCTGCCTTCAAGAGACTCATCTCAGAGAAAAGGATATCCAGACAGAAGGTGAAAAGTTGGGAAGAAACATACCACTCACATGGACTGTGTAAACAAGCAGGGGTTTTCATCCTCATGTAAAATATAGTAGACTTCAAGCCAAAGTTAGTAAGAAGGGATAAACAAGGACATTTTATCCTGCATAAAGGAACTATACATCAGCAAGATATAACAATTATAAATATATATTCTCCAAACAATGGAGCATCTACATTCATCAAACAAATTCTTCTCAAGTTCAAGAGTCAAGTAGACCACAACACAATAATACTGGGTGACTTTAACACACCTCTTTCACCACTGGATAGATCTTCCTAACAAAAACTAAATAAAGAAAATATAGAACTCGATAAAACAATCAGTAATTTAGACTTAACAGACATATATAAAATATTTCATCCATCAATGAGTGAATACATTTTCTTCTCAGTATCACATGGATCCTTCTCTAAAATAGACCATGTATTATACCACAAAGCAACTCTTAGCAAATAGAAAAAAATAGATACTACTCTGCATTCTATCAGACCACAATGGAATGAAATTAGAAATCAATGATAAAATAAAAAATAAAAGCTACTCCAACACCTGGAGACTAAATAATATGCTATTAAATGAATAATGGACAGCAGAAGACATCAAAGAGGAGATTAAAAAATTCTTACAGGTAAATGAGAACAGTGATACAACATATCAAAATCTCTGGGACACTATGAAGGCATTACTGAAAGGAAAATTCATTGCATGAAGTTCATTCCTTAAAAGAATAAAACATCAACAAATGATCTAACATTACATCTCAAGTCCTAGAAAAGGAAGAACAAATCAACACCAAAAGTAGTAAAAGACAGGAAATAATTAGAATAAGGGCTGCTAAAATCAATAAAATTTAATCAAAAGAAACAGTTGAAAAAATTGACAAAATGAAAAGTTGGTTCTTTGAAAAAATAAATAAAATTGATAAACTCTTAGCTATGCTAATGAAGAGAAGGGGAAAGAAAACTCAAATTACTAAAATCTGTGATAAAAAAGGAAATGTCATGATGGACACTACTGAAATGCAGAAGATAATTAAAAACTATTTTGAAAATTTGGACTCCAATAAAAGAGAAAATATCAAAGATGTCAACAAATTTCTAGAGTCATAATTTATTTCCCAAACTAAATCAGGATAATATACACAAGTTAAACAGATCAATTTCAAGCAATGAAATAGAAGATGCCATCAAAAAGCCTACCAATCAAGAAGTAAAGGACTAGACAGAGTCTCAGCTGAGTTCTACAAGACCTACAAAGAACTAATACAAATACTTCTTAAATTATTCCATGAAATAGAAAAGGAGGGAACACTTCCAAATTCATTCTATTAGGCCCATATCACCCTGATTCCAAAACCAGACAAATATACATCAAGAAAAGAAAACTTCAGACCAATATCTCTAATGAACATAGACACAAAAATTCTCAATTAAATCCTGGAAAACTGAATACAAAAACACATTAAAAATATAGTACATCACAATCAAGTGGGTTTCATCCCAGGTTTGAAAGGTTGTTTCATATGGAAATCAATAAATGTAATTCATCACATCAATACACTTAAAGATGAGAATCATATGATCATCTCAATAGATGCAGAAAAAAACATTTGACAAAATATAGTACACTTTCATGTTCAAAACACTAGAAAAACTAGAAATAACAGGAACATATCTCAACATTGTAAAAGCTATCTGTGCTAAACCCAAGACCAACATCATTCTAAATGGAAAAAATTGGAAGCATCCCCGCTAAAAACTAGAACAAGATAGGGATACCCTCTTTCACCACTTCTATTTAACATAGTCCTTGAAATTCTAGCCAGAGCAATTAGACAAAAGAAATTAAAGGGATATGAATAGGAAAAGAAGAACTCAAACGATCATTATTTACAGATGACATGATTCTATACTTAGAGGACCCAAAAAATTCCACCAGAAAATTTCTAGAATTAATCAATGAATTCAGCAAAATAGCAGGATATAAAATCAATACCCATAAATCAAATGCATTTCTGTACATCAGTGATAAATCCTCTAAAAGAGAAATTAGGAAAACTACCCCATTCACGATAGCCTCAAAAAAAAAAAAAAAATAAAAATAAAAAAACCAAAAAACCCCAAAAAACCAAAAAACAAAAGAACAACAACAACAACAACAACTTGGGAATAAATTTAACAAAAGAAGTGAAAGACCTCTGCAATGAAAACTACCAAATGCTACAGAAAGTATTTGAAGATCTTAGAAGATGGAAAGATCCCCCATAGGATAGGCAGAATCAATGTTGCCAAAATGGCCATACTACCCAAAGCACTATACAGATTCAATGTGATTTCAATTAAAATCTCAACATTATTCCTTATAGAAATAGAAAAATTAATCATGAAATTCATTTGGAAAAATAAGAGACCCAGAATAGCCAAAGCAATCCTTAGCAAGAAGAGTGAAGCAGGTGGCATTAAAATAGCAGACCTTAAACTATACCACAGAGCTATAGTAACAAAAATGGCATGGTATTGGCACCAAAGTAGACATGTAGACCAATGGTACAGAACAGAACACACAGAGACAAACCCAAATAAATAGAGTTATCTTATACTAGACAAAGGTACCAAAAACACCCACTGGAGAAAAGATAGCCTCTTCAACAAATGGTGCTGGAAAAACTGGAAATCTATATGTAGCAAAGTAAAATTAGGCCCCTATATCTCACCATGCACAAAACTCAACTCATAGTGGATGAAGGACCTAGGAATCAGACCAGAGATTCTGTGCCTAATAGAAGAAAAAGTAGCCCCAAATCTGAATCATGTCAGATTAGGCCCCAATTTCTTTAATAAGACTCCTAAAGCACAACAAGTAAAATCAAGAATGAATAAATGGGATAGATTCAAACTAAAAAGCATCTTCTCAGCAAAAGAAATAATCAGTGAGGTGAAGAGAGAGCGTACATTTTGAGAGCAAATTTTCACCACACATATCATATAAAGCACTAATCTCCAGGATATATAAAGAACTAAAAATAAATTAACACCAAAAGGAACAAAGAACCCAATCAATAAATGAGCTAAGAAGCTGAACAGACACTTCTCAGAAGAAGATATACTATCAATCAACAAATATATAAAAAAATGTTCAACATCTCTAGCCATTAGAGAAATGCAAATCAAAACTACTCTAAGATTTCATCTCACTCTAGTCATAATTGCAGTTGTTAAGAATACAAGCAACAAGAAGTGTTGGTGAGGATGTGGGGAAAAAGGCACACTCTTACATTGCTGGTGGGAGTGCAAATTGGTGTAACCGTTATGGAAAGCAGTATGGACATTCCTTAGAAAACTTGAAATGAAACCACCATTTGGTCTATATCCAAAGGATTTAAAAACAGCATACTATAGTGATGCAGCCACTTCAATGTTTATAGTAGCAAAATTCACAATAGCTAAATTGTAGAACCAACATAGATGCCCTTCAATAGAAAAATGAATAAAGAAACTATGGTATATATACATAATGGAATATTACTCAGCATTAAAAGAGAATAAAATCATCACATTTGCAGGTAAATGGATGCATTTGGAGAATATCATGCTAAGTGAAGTAAGCCAATCCCAAAAAATCAAAGCCCAAATATTCTTTCTGATAAGTGGGTGCTGATCCATAATGGGGGTGGGGAGAAGCATGGGAGAAATGAAGAAACTTCGGATAAGGCAAAGGGGAGGGAGGGAAAGGGATGGGAGTGGGGGTAGGAAAGATGGTGGAATGAGATGGACATTATTACCCTAGGTACATGTGTGAAGATTTGAATGGTGTGACTCTAACCAGAGAAATGAAACGTTGTGTTCCATATGTGTACTATGAATTGAAATGCATTCTGTTGTCATGTATAACAAATTAGAATGATTAAAAAAAGAAAGAAAGAAAGTAAAATAACTGGCTTCAAAAATGCTAGAAATGAGAAAAAATAAACCAAATATCAGTATGTATAAATGTTCATGTCCCATTAAGGTTAAAATTAAGCAGAGGGAAATTAAAAAAAGGAAAAAGAGAAAAAAGAAAGCAAAAGGAAATACAAAGCAAAAGGAAATAGTTGATGGAAAGCTAAAGAAGTCTTTTCATTGAAGTTCAAAAGATTTTCAGCTTCTCTTCTCAGCAGTTTTAGTTGGGTCATCTGGAGCATGTTGCTCCACCCTCTGGATTTCTGGAATGAGAGAGGTAATCCCAGAATTGGAATTCCCGGAGGCAGGGTTTAGGCTTAGGCAGGCTCCAGGTTCTTTGCTGGATGCCTATTGATCTGGAGATTTTAAATCAGTGCACCTCCAGGGCCCAGTAATTGCTGGTCCATGCTTGAAGACTGCACCCCAGGGATCTACCCTGGGTTTTATTCTTTGATGATAAATTGCCCAACTTCTTTCTTTTTTTCATGCCATGAAACAGCCAGGAAAGTAACCTCCTCTATTTCACCATCTTGAAAAACCTCCAGATCAGCAGATTCTTAACTTACAGGACAGAAAGACAGAAAGGAATTCTGAATGAGTCAAAAGAGGCACAAATAGAGGTTTATTCAGGAAAGCAAATGATAGGGCAGAGTATGCATCCAAAGGGAGATGGATGGTTGGTGGTGTAGAGTAATAGTGCTTTGGGGGGTCTCAGGCTTCTTCCTTTAAGGAAAACTTTGTACGTGGTGAGCATGAAGAGTACATGGGTTGGCATCAGCTTAATGAGCTGGATTCTTTCAATCAATGGAACACAGAGTGGGGTTAGAGTGGTGCAAGCAAAAATAATCAAAATTGGAACAGAACTCAATGGATCAGCAAGATTTTTTTATTAAGCAGCAGCAGAATGGCATATTTTCAGGGGAGAAATGGCAACTTCTTACAAGAGAGGTCTGTTTTTTATTGGTTTTAATGAGAGTTAACCATAGCAGAATGTTTAGTGTGATTTAATCATCAGAGATTTTGAACCTGCTGGTTGGCCTATCAGGAAACTAGTTGTGCAGGTTAAAGTACAAATCAGGAAAACAGTTGTAAAAGTTTTATACCCATTGTTTCTGGGATAAAAGTCTAGAGTCCAGAGTCTATTGCTTGCCTCCTCCACCCAGGGATCATTTCCTCCTTTCTCCCTGGGGATTGTAATTCCATATCCTTCATTTCACACTCTGAAAGCAGATAATGAATTGGGGCACTGACATCAATCTGACTTTTTACTGCTGAGAAAGGGTGAAGTAGGGGGTCCCCCTTCTTTCAGAGTTCTGGAAGAGAACATGGAGGCCCTGGTGGCTGAGGCTTAAGAGGGTGTATGTGGAAGGAGCCTCAAGGTTGTCATAGGCAATGTTCTCTTTTTGTGGTTTCAGAGAGTCAGATGGTGAGCATGGGAGGAGAATGGCTTTGATGTGCTCCCAAAAGGCAGTTTGAGCTGAGAAGGTCGCCTTACAAGGCAACTGTTTCTGTACAAAATTAAGAATATGGAGAAGAAAAGTTTTATAAGAAAGATGAAGATTAACTGATTTGCTAGTGCTAGGAAAATATTTTTCCCAGTGTAAAAATGGGATATGTTTTTCTAAAATGCCAGGAAACATACACCTAAAGTATTTAGCAGGTAATATAGTTGGGACCCTATTTTTCTTAATAAATGTCATCATGCCTCACTCAAATTCAGGGTGCACTCTCCATGATCTCAGGGGTTCAGATCCTTTAAAGCATAGCAAGCATTATTAACTTTGTGAAACCATATTTTCCTGATGGTTTCATCATTTCCATCCTACTTGACAGAGTATGCAAAACAAGAACAGAAATAAAATCCTGAGTACAGTTATACCTAGTAACCCAGCTACAAATGTAGAAAAATATTTAAAAGGGTTAAAGTTTAGCCAAACTACCCCAATCCTCTTCATTATTAAAAGTGTTTTTGCACTAGCCATAGCCAGAACCTGAGCTGTAATTTTAACATGTTCAAAGAAACATTGTGAAAAGGATCAATTATGTAAATTTTGCCATTGAATCTACATATCTTTATATGGAACTCTAGTAACACAAAATTGGGTAATGTTATAATGGCACTGAAGTCTCTGAGCCCATTGAAAATCTTGTACTTGTTCTCCTAGCCATAAAATAAAATATTTTAGTTGAATTTCACTCAAAATTTCCTAGTCAATATGTACTTGAGTTTGGCAGGTCTCAGTAAAATTCTTTTAGAATTGTCGAAGTAATGAGGAGTTTGTACTTGCTGATATAATGCCACTGCTACAATGGATGCAGAGGCAATGATCCCAGCCAAGACAACAATGCCAGCTATCAGCCACCGTACAAAGCACTTAGCATGGTGTTTCAGGTATTGCATGAATGCTATTGAAGTGATCTCCTCCCATGGTTCTTTTTAATTCTACAGGGAGCCAGGTGGCTACTGGCCTTTTGAGAATAATAACAGTTTGTCCTGGACTTTGCCATATAGTTGGATTGATACATTGTTGTAGAATACCGTTCTCACACTTAATATATACTTTGTGAGGTATTATATTGTATTTGAATGAGTCCAGACAATAAAACATAGGGACTTAATACACATGCTGTGAGATAGGATTCCTTATGAAAAAATAATTATATAGGTAACATTTTGAAACCAATTATAATGATAATCACTATTTCAGGTCTGAAATGGCTCCTGAATCAGACTCACCCTCCGTATAGTGTCCTGAATTGGCCCCAAATCCATTCTCATGGCCAGAGATGACAATCATCCCTTGGATGAGTAAATAGTGGAGTTAGACTATAAAGCAGTTCTATAAACATGATCTAAATTGTCCCCAGAAGATAACCCCCGTTCTAAAACCCTAGATTCAGCATTGATCAGTTCCCCATCAGGACCCCAATATATAACCTGTTTTCCTGTGACAGAAGATTTCAAAGAGGGGTGTAACACATTCAGAACACTAACAATTCATCCAAAGGGTCACAGTGTTCTCAGAGCATCGGGGTCTGCATAGTGAGTAAGTAAGTAACATTAATTTCCTGCCATGGAGGTGAACCTCTGCCAGTGAGGAAAAGAAGCCTGACCTATTGATCCTGTTTTTTAGGGACATATGTAAGCCAAGTATGAGGCCCAGTGTGGTAACAGTATGAGCTATTGAGGGAAATATGTAGTGGGAGCAGGGAGAACAATCCTGAATAATTGAACAAAAATTGTTGGGGGGACCTGGTAGTCAGCAAAGGACTGGACAAAAAGACAGTGGGATTAAGGTAGATTTAAGGGGGAAGATCAAACCATGTTACTACTAGGTGAGCAACAGCAGGCTGTAGAATATGGGCTCAATAAATCTCCTTGCCACCTGTCATGCTCACAATTGTGCATATTATGGAGACCAACATGAGGAACCTGTTAGCAGGGATAATGAGCTGACCTGTTTTCCTCAATTTGTCCCCCAGTTATTTCTGTTGTTTATTTAACGTGTCCCCATGGCAGGGAGGTGTAACTTCCAGGTTTGAGGCATTAACATTTTCACCTATAGAGATGAGATTCTAATTAAATCCAGCAGCCATTTCACTTTCCCCATTATATCCTCCATGTTAAGTCTGATATTATGGCTTAGAATCCAAGCATAAGTATTTTTATGGTCAGCATATGCATATTTGGGCTTAGGGTTATGGAAACTGAGATGCCTTTCATTGCAAAGAAACTACTCAAGGATTATCAGGAATCAGCTAGTTTTTATCTCTGCTATTTCAGGTCTAGTGTGGCTATTTGTGAAGTTGAAGATGATATGTAGAAAACGTAAGGAGAAGAAAAAGAAATTTGGGTGGGGGTTGGGTCAATGAATGTCCCTGGAAGCCAAAGATTCTAAATAAAGTCTAATATTTGAGGAGGAGAAGGATAAAGGGGGAGTAAATATGATAAATTTAACTTGCCTCTGAGTCTTGTTAAGAAAAGGTAGAAGGATGTCTGAGAAAGTGACATTAGGAATTTGGGGCATGAGGATAAGCAGCTTCCTTGGGAATGGCTGGGAGGTGGGTAATGCATAGTCTAAGGTAGGGACTCTGAGAACAGATTAATAAGAGGCATTAGCAGGAACATGTTTAAAATTGCTTAAATGGACCCAAGAGGGGTGGTCTTCTAGCTTGGCTGCAGTTGAAGTGGTCAAACTAACCTTGAAGGGACCCTTCCATTTTTCTTGTAAGGGGGCAACAGGTTGGAAAGGAGAGAGATAAACCAAATCTCCAATGGAAATAGGAGGAGGGGCCCCTGAAGATTGGGGCTGAGAAAGATGGGTGTGGGCATTTTTCCAGAGAACAGTCCTGAGGTGAGCTAGGAGGGGATTTACTATATCAGGAGAAATGCTTGGTGATTGAGGTTGAATAGTGGGTGGGATGAGGGGTTGTCCATAAGAGTTCAAATGGGCTAATCATGAAGGGCTTCATGGGGAGAGCTTAGATTCAGAGAAGGGCCAAAGGGAGGAGCTTAACCCAATCCAATGAGTTTCTATATATAGTGTGGTTGGGTTATTTTTAATGTCCTGTTTGTCCTTTCAACTTTTCCTAAGGACTGCAGATGATAGGGAATATGAAAGTTCCATTTTATATTTAAAAATTTAACCAATTTTTGGGTAATATGGAGGTAAATTTGGGGTCATTCTCAAACTGGAATGAGATAGGTAAACCAAAGCATGAAATTATTTTTGGGGAGAGTAGGGTTGCAACTGTAGAGACCCTTTTATTGGTAGTTGAAAAGACCTTGACCCATCCAGTAAAGGTGTCTACCAGGACCAGATGATACTTGGTTTTTCTTATTGAGGGCATTTTGGTGAAGCCAAGTTGCCATTCCATGGCATAAAGGGCTCTCCTAGCTTGATGTGTGGGAAATGGGAGTGGTCTCACATTGGAATTGGGATTAGCCTTGAATCAGGTGGTGGGTGCAGGATTGAGATATTTGTGGGTAATACTGTAAATCTGAAGAGGTCAATTTAGTGAATTCTTTAGGAATGATTGAAGGAAGCAAAGATCAAGATGGAATAGATTGTGCAGGTAGGATAATAAAGCTTTAGTTTTATCAGCAGGGAGTTGGAGTTTTGTGGGAATAGAGTGTAAAACTTGAGTAGGAGTTTGTGATGATTGTGAGTGGTAGTCAGAGAGAGCAACTTGTTTGGCCAGTTGGTCAGCCTCATTATTTTCTAAGGAAATGTATTGTTTATTGGCTTGATGTCCTCTACAGTGAAGGACTGCCACCTGGTGGGGTAAGAGAGGATCTTCTTTTTTTATGTAGCTGGCATAGAGAGTGGGTGTTCCCTCGAGTAAGAAAGGCTTGCTCTCTCTAGATCAAGATGTTAGAATAAATAATGTTATAAGTGTATTTGGAATCAGTGAAAATAATAATTTATTTGTCTCTGGATAGTGATAAGGCTCAAGTGAGGGTGACTAGTTTAACCTGTTGGGAAGTTGTGCCTGGGGGGAGAGGGGAGGTTTCAACTATTTAGGTTAGGATAAAGGGAGAGTTTGCAGTAGTTTTTCCTTGACTTATAGCATAATCTGCAAGGTAAGGAAACTGTTTTGGGAGCTTCCATCTATGAACCAGTCTGGAGAGTCAGGGAGTGGTTGATCAGTTATATGTGAAAAGGGGTTCATTAGGAAATCAAGAGGGTCAGAACCAGAGTGAGAAACTACAGGGGCAGAGAGGTTTTTTTGTCAGGAGGAGAGAAGCAGGGTTCAATGAGGAGTCTTGCTTGAAGGTAGTCAGGTAATAAAGGAGTTGTATATGCAGTAATTGAACTCTGGCTGTGGGAAAGGAGAGAAATGAATGATGACTGAGAAGATCTGGGAGGGAGTGTGTGGTAAGAACAGTAATGGGTTGATATAAGGTAAATTTGCAGGCTTTAGGGGTGAGGAGGGCTTCTGTAGCTAAAAACTTGAGACTTTGGGACCAACCTTGATAGACTAAGCCTTGTTTGAATAGGAATGTAATGAGGTGGGGGTATCCTCTGACTTTTGGTAAAGAAGTCCTAGGGCTTGTCCATGTTCTGAGTGGAGGGACAGGGGAAAAAACTTATTAGGGTGTGGTAAAGAGTTGAAGACTTGAGAAGAGAACCCTGGAGAGTAAAACTGGTAGAAGAAAAAGAATGGTGAGATGGAAGAGGATCTGAAAGATTCCTTTTCGAGGCTTCATAAAGGGGTTTGGCTATGAGATAGAATTTCGACATCCAGATGTGAAAAGAATTGAAAAGGCCTGAGAGGCAAAGCATATCCCTTCTGGTGGAAGGTAGGGGAATGCCCTTTAAAGTCTGGAGTCTTTCTGGGGGTATAGGGCAGGTATATGGGTGGTGGGGGTTAAGAATAAGCCTAAATATTATGCCTGAGGGGAGCAGAGCTGGGCTTTAGATTAAGAGACCCAGTACCCCTAGAAAGTTATGGAGTTAAGGGGGATGTTAGTGTGGTGTTTGGAGAGTGAGGGGCTATGGAACAGATCATCTACCTACTGTGTGAGATGGCTGGGGGATAACTTTAGAGTGGCCAGGTTGCCTTGGAGAGCCTGCCCAAAGTAGTGTGGGCTATCTCAGAACAGTCCAGGTAAGTTGCTGAGAAGAATTAGTGTCTAGGTCAGTCCAGGTAAAGGCAAAAAGTGAGTGTTAGGCAGGATGGAGGGTGTCCTTTTTGTCTAGCACTAAAAAGGTGAGTGGTGGAGGGGGGCTGAAGGGTGTGGGGACTTGGGAAGTGGGCTGCACTGAGGGAAGGAGTGTTCTTCCCTGAGAATAGTCCATCTTCCCCCCATTGCCTACAGTTGGGACAGGGCTTGGAGAGGGGCCTTGAGTTAGGGCAGGCTTTTGCCCAGTTCCCAGTCTACCCGTATCAGAAACAGGGTCCGTGAGGTATATTAGAGGGTCTGGTGGGTCCAGCAGCAGGGCCTTTTTTAGGGCTATGAATGGCTGAGGCCAGGAGCTGATATTTAGCTTTAAGATGCCTTTCTTTTTTCTTTTTGGCTTCATCTTCTCTATTGTTAAAGATCTTGAAAGCAGCATCTAGAAGTTGCTGCTGAGGAGTCTCAGGACTTTTTTAATTGTCTATGTTTTTATGGATATTGGGTGCAGATATGCCAATCAATTGGACATGGGGAAGGAGAGTACCAGCAGGAATATTAAGATCTAGGGTGATATATTTGATAATAGCCTTAGTAAGTCAAGACAAAAAGAGGGCAGGGTTTTCATCAGGTCCTTGGGTGATTTTCCTAATCTTTTCATAATGAACTTGGGCATGAAATTTTTTTGTCATGCTTTCAAGGAGGCAAGTAATCATGTGTTGGAGTCTAGTAACCCCAGCATCTTAAGGTTGGTATGTCCAACCTTAGGGATGGCAGCATCTGCAGCAGAATTGGTAAGAAGAGCTTTGAGTATGGAGGAGGTTGACATGCTCTTTTGCCACTTGCCGCATTCAGGCACATTCATCAGGGGTAAGGGTGGAAGTGAGGATACAGTAAATGTCTGCCAAAGTAAAGTGATAAGCCTGAGTCAGACATGTGAACTCTTTCCAATATTTAGGGTTTTCATAAAATGAGCCTAATCTGTCTTCTATTTGGGACATATCTGTCATAGAAAAGGGGACATAAACTTGGACCATCCCTTCAGCCCCTTCCACCTCCTGGAGAGGGAATACATCTTGCACCAGAAGAGTTTTAGACCACGTATGGAGGAGGTGATGGCAAGGGGGAGGGGGAACATGAATGTCGGGTATAAGGAAGGGGACAGATGAAACAGCAGGACCCTGCAGAGGGGCTTCTGGTGAGGAGGTAGTGGGACACTGGGATCTGTAAGGAGGGGGTTCATCTGCTGTTTCTTGGGCAGTGCATGAGGAAGAGAATTGTGAGTCAGGATTAGTTGTAAAGCAGAGCAGGGCTGGCATAATGAGGGCTTTGAGTGGAGAAATGAGAAAGCTTAGAGGTAGGGCACCTCAGACCATTTGCCATTTCTTTGGAGGAAATTATCCAAATCTTGGAGAGTTTTTTGAGCAAAGGTCTTGAACTTGGGCCATAGATTTAGATTGTCTAATTTATACTGTGGCCAAATCTGAGTACTCAGCCTAATGAGGCATTTAGTTTGAAGGTCAGTTTGGAAGTGGAGGGTCTTAAAATTTTTTATGAGACAACCTAAGGGGGAGTCCTGTGGAATGGGCTGGGTATATCCTATGTTGGAGAGGTTTGACTGGGGTACAGTCAAGATCAGGGCATCCCCCAATATCTTCTGTCACCAGACTGTTTAATGATAAAATGTCTTCTCTCCAATATCAATGGTAGGGGACCCCTGAGGTCTGGGTCAACCAAAAGGTGAGGTCTCAGGCAGAGCGCCTTACTGTGAGAGACTGGGCCAGATATTACCTCTCTGGAGAATGAGAAACCTGGGTGTTGCATGCAGGAACAAAATTGGAAAATGCAGTCTCTGATCTGGCATTCTTAAGGGTGTAAGGGAATGGGGATGTTGAGGAGGGGAGGGAGCAGCTGTATGATGTCTTCACTGCTAGTAAAGTATCTGATACAGATCCTTGCTCCATCCATGTGTCAATAAGCATGCAAAGTCCTTGCGCAAGGATGGGGTCATTTTCAGGTTGCATACTGGCAGCCATTCAGCTAAATTGGACTATGGAGTGTGTGAAGGGTCTATTTCTATAGGGTGGGAGGAAAAGAGGAGGACAATCAGTCTGAGAATTCATCCATAGCTGCATGGGCCATGTCTGGGGGTTTTCTTGACCTCAGAGAACGATGGGGGTGCCAGAGGATAAACAGCCACTTCCTAGGCACCATATGTAAGCAAAAAATAACCAAAATGGGAGCGGACCTCAACAGATCAGCAAGATTTCTTTATGAAGCAGCAGCAGAATGGCATATTTTCAGGGGAGAAGATGGCAACTGGTTATAAGAGGGTCTGTTATTTATAGGTTTTAATGAGCGTTAATCATAGCAGAATGTTTAGCCTAATTTAATAATTAGAACTTGGAACCTGCTGGTTCGGTCATCACAAAACTAGATTCAAAGTGTTGTGTAGATTCAAAGTGCAAATCAGGAAAACAGTTGCAATTGTTCAAAACCCATTCTTCCTAGGATGGAAGCCCAGAGTCCAGAGCCCATTGTTTGCCTCCTCCACGTAGGACCCACGGTCCTTCTTTCTCCCTGGAGGTTGTTATTCCATGTCCTTCAGGAGGTCTGGTTCTTTTCAGAATCTTTAGGCTGATGCTATCTAGTTAATTGAACTTGGACTGTCCCTGTATCATAGTTTTAAAAATCTGTTCTAATTAGCTATATATGACTGTAGAATGCATTTTGATATAACATGTATAAATGGAGAGTAACTTCTCATTTTTCTGGTTGTGCATGATATCAACTTATATGAGTTACCACGGGTTTTTAAAACTATCTTTCTTTAGTCTTCTTTAAATTAGTTTCAAAATGGGTTCTGTAAGTTAGCAAGGTATCTGGGCACTAATTAACTGGACTTAGAGTACTCTTAAGTTCTATGGAACCTTTTAAGACTCCAAGCCTGGAGGAAGCAGCCAGGGAATGAAGGCGAATCTCGTGGAGTTTTTAGGTTTAAAGCTACAGTCCTCTTTCTTTCCTTGTTTGTATTCTTTCTATCTAACCTTATTTCTTCTCTCCTACCCCATCTCCATGAATCAGTAAATGTTTTTGAGGTCATCTAGAAGGATGAATCCTTTCCAGAAGTTTTTAATTTAATTTTCCCAGAACTGCCAGAGGAATCACTATCAATGGCAGCTATAGCTATTTATGAAAGGCCAAATGGAAACACACATGACTAATTGATGAAAAAGATAAATCTACCAACCTTTTCAATTAGTTACTATCCTACCCCAAATGTGGGGCACATGTAACTATGTGAACCACTCCTAAACCAGCTTTCTGGCAAGATAGACTTTGGGCAAGAGTGCTCCTCCAACTGGCTGTTTGAATAGTGTTCATTGCCTCACCACTTTACCTCTTGACTTGACTGGTGTGTCATGTGGTGAGCAGACAGGGTTGGGTCTGGTGACAAAAGGAAATTAAAAAATAACTTGTTCTGAACCAAATGTGAATGACCATGGTTCAAGAGCACAGATTCATAGATAGATGTTGCCAAAATACTTGAACATTCAATAATAAAAGCTAACTCAGATGTCTTTAATTAATACTGCTTAGGTAATTCTTTGTTAAATAAAATAAATTTTGAAATGGTTGGTAGAATAAACTAAGAATGTTTTCAGAATCACTGATTTTCTCTGAGTTGCTGACCAGATGAGGTCATGTCATGTTGATGTGAAATAATGGCTGTTTTAAAATAAATCTGTGAATAATGATGTTTTCTTTTGTTGCCGTGAATTTTGCAATCAATAAGACAGCCTCTGGAATGCTACCCACTCTAGCCTGCCTATTTTGTAATAATTTAAAAGGATCTGGGATTCTACTTAACTGTTTTGAGCCTTTTAATATTTTTGACAAGCTTCCCAAAGTCCAATTCTAAAATTAAGACTTTTGGTCTCAAACTAACTTTGGGCTATCCAGAAGGCCCCTGAAAGTATAAAGGAGACACATTAAGCTTATTCTGAGTTATTAATTTATATGAGAAATCTTGTCAAAAAGAAATAATATCTAACTTTTTTGAGTTATATTTGTATGTTTTTGTTTTGTTTTGTTGTGCTTTTCTTTTTTTTTTTGAGACAGGGTATTGTTATGTTGCTGACCTTGAACACATGATCCTCTTGCCTCAGCTTCCTGAGTAACTGTATGGGTATGTTTTCAATATGTATTCCAAAAATTGCTTTAGATCGTTAGAAGTCTGCTTGTAATAACACTACCAGTTATGATTCTGATTGTGTTAAATTATTGTACACTACAGAAATAATAAACTCTCATAAGATCTTTAGTCTTGTTTATCGTTATAATGAAAAGAACACAGACAAGTATAGATTCCCAAATACTTTGATTAAAGGCTTTCAAGACTGTAATGATGAAACTGATGGATTTATGAAACTGCTGGCCAAGATAAAGCAGAAAAGAAATTATACAGGAGAGGCGGGGCAAGATGGCGGTGTAGAGAGAGGCACCATCCGGTCTCACCAATCTACAGATCAAAATTTTGCGACAAAAATTTCTTCCACCCAACTTTTCGGCAGTGGATTACAGTCATCATCACAGAAAATTTCACTTTCGTGTGGAAACAGTGCAGGCAGTCTTCGCCGGAGCGCGTCTCCAGCGGCGGCGGCTGCAAGCGGCCGCGGGTCGGGGAGACCCCCGCGGCTCCACAGAACTCACCGCGGGCAGGAACTGCGTCTACTCAAGAAAATTGGATCCAAGGCGCAATCAACCACACAGGTTCTGGGCAAGCTCGCGTGGTCCCAAGACCCCAGCCGTCAGCCACTGGGGAGCGCGCCAGCGGAGGCGGCGCTGCAAAGGAAGATTGGGACCACACCAGTTCTGCTCCAGAGTGCAGGGCAGACAAAGCAGCAGAGGGAGCAGATCTGCTAAAGGGAACTTCCACGGGGACACAGACAACAGGAGTTTGGAGACAGCTACTGCGAGCCTCTGGGAGTATAATCGAAGTGGGACATTGGAAAGCAGCTCTGTACAATCTTCCACGGACAGCTTCATTAGGGAACCAGAAATTGACCAGGTGGGGACTCTCACACGCGAAACATGAGCCGAGTAAGTCCAGCAAGCAACGAACAACGCCACCTACTGGAGGTGAAAGGAAACATACCTGTCTATTCACTTTGAGACTGTTTTTGTATATTGATTGTTT
>PVHX01016913.1:0-41717 GCA_004024805.1 Geosciurus inauris | reverse complement strand
GGGGGGGGGGGGGGGGGGACCTGTGTGCTTAAAGAGATGATTCAGAGAAAATGAGATTAGGGAGGAGAGATCAAGAAAGAGAAGATTAGGGAAAAGAAGATCAAGGAGGAGAAGATCAGGGAGAAGAATGTTGGGAAAAAGGAAAATAAAGTAAGTTTCAAAGTGGCAAGGGATATAGTCAAAGCACCAAATGAACCCCTGTTACAGTTAAACATCCCCCTGGGTTCAATCCCTGGTACCACCCCCCACCCCCCAAAAAAAGAAGTCTGGAGCTGTCGAAGGGATTTCAAGTTTCTAGTGGCATCTGAAATTGACCTGACCGTGTGTTTTTTTTGGAGGGGTGGTGGGTACTGAGGATTGAACTCAGGGGCACTTGACCACTGAGCCACATCCCTAGCCCTATTTTGTATTTTATTTAGAGACAGGGTCTCACTGAGTTGCTTAGCACCTCACTTTTTGTTGAGGCTGGCTTTGAACTTGGGATCCTCCTGCCTCAGCCTCCCGAGCTGCTGAGATTGACCTTTTTAAAAACAAAAACAAAAACAAAATCAAAAAATTGTCTGACCTCTCTAGACTCTTGAGTTCATTTGATGGGAGCTCTTCCTTCAAGCCAAGACTCCAGACTGTGGGACAAGACCTCCCTGTCCACCATCCTACACTGCCAGCTCTTTTTCTGACTCATTCTCCTTCTCCCCATATCTAATCTTTTTCATCTGTCAGTTTCTAATATAGGTCTGTAAACCCAGTCAGAGCTCAATAAATGTTTGTTGAATGAATCACACGCCTATCAAGGGGATGTGCTTGTGTGTGTGTGTGTGTGTGTGTGTGTGTGTGTGTGTACTTGAAAGCCCTCTTGAGTTTCTTTTACTCTTCCAGGCCTACTTAGAATTGCCTTGGGGTTTGGGGCTGTGGCTCAGTGGTAGAGCGCTTGCCTCGCATGCGTGAGTCACTGGGTTCGATCCTCAGCACCACATTAAAAAATAAATAAATAAAATAAAGATATTGCACCCATCTACAACTAAAAAAAAATTAAAAAAAAAAAAAAAAAGAATTGCCTTGGTAGAAAGGGACTGGCTTAGCAACCAAACAATTAGGCTGCAGGGCCTGGCTCTCTTACTGACCAGCCGTGCCTCTTGGCCAAGTCTCCACATACTTTTTGGGTCACTGCCATGGCTCTTTTTTATTTTGCAGTGCTTGGGATTGGACCCAGCACTTCCTAAGAGCTGTGTAAGTGCTCTACCACTGAGCAACATCCCCAGTCCTTTTAAATTTTATTTAGAGACAGAGTGTCTCTACATTGCTCAGGCTAGCCTTGAACTTCTATCCTCCTGTCTCAGCCTCCTGAGTCATAAGGATTCTAGGCAGGTACCTCCATGCCTGGCAATTGCTGGCATTGGTGGTCTCTGATCTGCTTGATACCTACAGGGTTGTTGTGAGGTGTGAATGAGTTCATGCTTGGAAGAGAGTTTTGCTAACTGTAGAGTGCTATACATCCACAGGGCAAGGGTCCTGTTCTGGCTTAGGTGACTGTTATGCCATATTTTGATAATGGAAAGCCTCCTCCGTGCCTATGGTGTGAGGTCACAGAGTGTGCATTCGAGGGGTATTTAATACAGCAACTTTAACAGAGGTTGTGTGGGGTGTGGGGACATCAAAATCAGTAGGGCAGAACTTTGGGACTAGCAACAGTGGACACTCGGTCTACACCCCCAATCTAGAAGGGGCATGCGGGGTGGGGAGAGAGGGGGTCAATTAACTATCCCCTCTCCTCTTGCCCTGCCCTATCTCCTGCCTCAAACAGACTGAACTTGAGCAGAAGCCAGGGTCAAGGTTATTACTGAAGTAATCCAGAAGGATCAGCTTCCTGGGTCTCAGAGCAGTGAGGAAATGTGTGGGGTGGGTCTGAGGGTCAGAGGGGAGGTGTTGTGCGTCCTCGCTCTACCCACTTTGTTCTTCCTTCTCTCTAAAGATGTTCCCTTTGCCACGAACACCCTTGCAGCTCCCTGTCCTCTATCCAGCTCTCCCCTGCTTACCATCTGTCCCTCCACTCAGGGACAAGGCCTTCCTGGAATTTCTTCCTGAAATAATACCTGCCCTATGTGTGTGTCGCGGGGATTATTAGTTCTCTGTCCTTTTTCTATGCACCACTGCTTACCCCCACCATGAGTCTAGCACAGCACCTGTGCACAGCAAACTCCAGGAAGTGTTCGCTGCCCTGCATGAGCTCTGTGACCTTAATGCACAGTGCTCAGTCAGTTTCTCCTCTCCTACAAAACTTTCAGTGACTGGGCGTGGTGAGGACGCCTGGAATTCCAGCAGCTCAGGAGGCTGAGGCAAGAGGATCGCAAGTTCAAAAACAGCTTCAGCAACTTAGCACATCCCTAGGCACCTCAGCAAGACTCTGCCTGAAAATAATAAAGGGCTGGGGATGTGCTCCGTGGTTAAGTGCCCCTGCATTCAATCCCTGGTACCAAAAAACAAAACACAAGAAACTTGTCTATGATTCCGTTTTCTTCAACTCATAAACATTCCAAACCCTCTTCTTTGCCACCTGAGGGGCTCCACTGTCTGTCCGGCCCTTACCCAGCGGTTTCCTAGCACTCAGGCTGGTTAGTCTACTGAGCTGGTTGCCCATGTGTGGCCTGCCTGGCATTGACCAGTGATTCATTACTATCCAGCGTGTTGGAAATCAGTGTTTGTCGGTGACTCACACCATAAAGGATCGATTGCACAGGTGACTTTACGAAGTTCTGGGGAATCAGAATGCAAAACACAGCAACACTTACATGCATTCCCCTCCTCCCCACCCTAAGACACTTATTTCTTCTATTATCAAGATAATCAGCTGTCCTGTTCAGCTCGAGGCTGATAAGGTGCCTCTCAGTCCCTGCCAGAGTAGTGGCCTGCATGTGGTACTGGGCAGGCAGGAGACATCTGATTCATCCATTCCTTCTTTGACTGGCTGTGACTTTGAAGGAGAACCTTTGTTTCCTGCTTTCTCAAGAAAAGAGACATACTCCCCTTTTTCTGGGCAGCCCTGGAGACACTGAGAATTTATACGTAGGTACTTTAAATAGAAAAGCCTTAAGGAACTATCAGAAGGTAGGATTCTTTTTTTTTTCCCCTTAAATATTTTTCTAGTTGTAGATGGACACAATATCTTTATTTTATTTATTTTTATGTGGTGCTGAGGATCGAACCCAGTGCCTCACGCATGCGAAGCAAGCGCTCTAACACTGCACTACAATCCCAGCCCAGAAGGTAGGATTCTTCCTGCGTCCAAGGCATCCCATTGTGTTCCCAACAGCTTTCTTGAATGCAGTGGATTCCATACCATTCCCTCTGCTTGTGTGTGGTGATTTAAGTGTGTATATGTGTGTTCTATCTGGGAATGAATTGCAGACATTTTCATGTCAAATGACAGTAGTTGCAGATTTCTCAAATATCTTTCATGCTTATTTCTACTACTTAGAAATTAGATTTGCCATCACATATTTTTATTTAAAAAATTAATAAAGAAGCTATACACTACACACCTTTTTTTTTTCAGTACTGAGAATGGAACCTGAGGCGTTTTGCCACTGAGCCACATCCCCAGTTGTTATTATTATTATTATTTATCATCATTATTATTATTATTAGTAGTAGTAGTATTTTGAGACAGTCTTGCTAAATTGCTGAAAGCAGTAGATTGCCTTAAATTGCTGAGGCTGGCCTTGCCTTGAACTTGCTGTCTTCCTGCCTCAGGCTCCAGTCTTTGGGATTATAGGGATGCACCGTAGTGCCCAGAGGGAAATCAACACTATTTGAACAACTTTGTTTCTGAATATTTTGATAATTAGACTTTTATTCAATTGCTTTTCTTCATCATCTTACATAGTTTATTGCACATATGTAAATATATTATTTTGAAATGAGGTTCTGTAGTGTACACATATGTACGTACACATTTCCAAACTCTTTAAGAATCCAGCCTGAGGTTCAGGGAAATGTCTTGCAAGGGAATTTCTAGAACTCAAGCTGCTGATTACTATTATCTTCTGCCTCCAGGAAAACAGAGGAAAAGTTTTAGAAATACAAAGGAAGTAGTATGAAAATTTTTCTAAAAACAAAAAGCTGTAACAAGCCGGGCGCGGTGGCTCAAGTCTGTAATCCCAGCACTTAGGGAGGCTGAGACAGGAGAATCGCGAGTTCAAAGCCAGCCTCAGCAATGGCGAGGTGCTAAGCAACTCAGTGAGACGCTGTCTCTAAATAAAATATAAAATAGGGCTGGGGATGTGTCTCAGTGGTTGAGTGCCCCTGAGTTCAATCCCTGGTACTGAAAAAAAAAAAAAAAAAAAAAAAAACTGTAACAAATTCAGAGCGGCAAGAGGAGGGAATAGAACTTGGGGATTTAAATCCCAGTTGGCTTGCCCTCTGCCTTTGGACAAAATCCTTTGTCCCTGGATCCTTAGTCTCCTCACCTGTGAAACATGTACAAGGACCCATAGGAAGGATATATGTGCAATGTGCTTTCTCTGGAGCCTGTCTTGCATGGCTGCCCCCAGCCAGAGCCAGTCCACAAAAAGGAGGTAGTAGAGGAGCCATCTGGGAGGCGGGACGGCTGGGGAGCAATTTTGGAAAGTGAGTCTCATGCATGGCAACCTGGGGACAATCTCTGTGGTCCTAAGAGGACACTGGCTCTAGGATTCCAGAATGCTCAGGGCTAGCAATCGGGGTCTGAAGAAGTGAAAAAAAAAATCTTGCTCTCTTTGGTGCCAAGTCCTGGGCTCTTCAAAGGACCCTGGTGCCCTAAGGTGGTTAGATGTCCTGGGCATGAGGTTAGCATCAGTCTGCTTCTTTGCCACTATGGGAAAACAGGCTGTTAATGGGCTGCAGTGGTCGGGCCTGGAATTCCAAGGTCATGTGGGCACTTTGTCCTCAGTTCACCTGGGCCTTCCTGTGGCTGAGGTTGTGGAGTTCCCTGCACAGTGGGCGCAGGCTGGGTTCTCCTGAGTGATGGGCACATTGGGCTGATCGGCAGCAGCAACTGGTCACATTGCATGAGCAGCTGTACACATCAGGGTCTACTTTGCTGGGGTGGTCAAGACAGGAGGGACTTCTAGGGTACACTTTTTTGGGGGGGCAGGTACCAGGGATGGAACCCTGGGGCTCTTAACCACTGAGGCACATCCCCAACCTATTTTTGTTAAAGACAGGGTCTCGTTGAGTTGCTTAAGGCCTTGCTAAATTGCTGAGCTGGCTTTGAACTGACGATCCTCCTGCCTCAGCCTTCCAAGCTGCTGGGATTACAGGCATGCGCCACTGTGCTCAGCACAGTACACAATTTTTAAGGAGTCAAGCCTCCTGTACATCCTCGTCCCATCCATGGGTGAAGGAGTAGGACAATGGCCCAAGCCAACTGTCCCTAGATTTGGCTTCATAGTGAAACTACCTGAAAAGCTTGGAAAAATGCAGAATTCCTCCTGAATCACAATCTCTGTGGATGGGTCCCTGTAATCTAGCTTCAGTGTCCCTTTAGGTCATTATCCTAGGACCAAGCTCAGGTGGATCTAGGGATAGCCCTTTGTGGCTTGCAAGACAATTTTCTACACACACACATTTGAATTTCATAAAATCCATACGAGATAAGCATGTGGAAAATCACATCAGTGATCCTGTGGTAGGACCGGGCAGAGCACTACTTTGCTCATTCAGTCATTTCCACTTAGCGAGTGTGGAGTATATGTCCACTGAGACACCCTCCAGGAAATTGCCACCCACCGGAGTATACACACACGTTCACACACGACTACATAAAATATGAGGGTCTTGCACACCAGAGGAAAGAGAGGTGGCGGGTGTCGGGGGAGGAGGAGGCCAAGAAGGCTTCCTGGAGGAGGAGGGGGCTGACTGAAAACCGAGTGAAATTTTACCATTTATGGAAAGGCATTCTTGCTCAGAGAACTGCACATGTAAAGTTGTGCTTTGTGGGGTTGAGAAAGCCTCCTGTATTCAGGGAATGTCAAGTATGTGAGGATTGATTGAGAAGAGGCTGGATAGGTGGGCTATAGCCAGTGACTGAGATTGGCTGGCTTTCTGCAAATTGACTGAGCTGCTGGAGGGCTGGAGCAGGAGATGACCTTGGCCTTGTGGCTTAGCTTAGGGCTTCTCAAACTCAGTGTGCATGTAAATCAACTGGAGATCTTAAGGGCAGATTCTGATTCCATGGCATTCTGCAATTTTACCAAGTTCAGAAGGGTATCGTGAGATACTGGTCCCTGAACTATACTTGAAGTAAAGAGGTTTTTTTGGGAGGCTGAGACAGGAGAATCGTGAGTTCAAAAGCAGCCTCAGCAATGGCGAGGCGCTAAGCAACTCAGTGAGACCCTGTCTCTACATAAAACACAAAATAGGGCTGGGGATGTGGCTCAGTAGTTGAGTGCCCCTGAGTTCAATCTCCAGTACCAAAAAAAAAAAAAAAAAAAAAAGAGAGATTTTAGAGATTTTACATGGCTATACTTGGAACCAATGTGGAAGTGGGGCTGACGGCAGGAGAGACTGGAAGCAGGAAACCATCAGAGGAGGCACTGGGCTTAGATATTGGCTGCTTAAAAAAGACTGGCTTCAGCAGGTGCAGTGGCGCACGCCTATAATCCCAGCGACTCAGGAGGCTGAAGGAAGAGGATTGCAAGTTCAAACCCAGCCTCAGCAACTCATGGAGTTCCTAAGCAACTCAGCAAGACTCTGTCCCTAAGTGAAATATTCAAAAGGGCTGGGGATGTGGCTTGGTGTTTAAGCACCCTTGGGTTCAATCCCTGGTACCAAAAAAAAAAAAAAAAAAAGGCTTCTCACATCAGCATTGGGGAGCAGAATCATCAGCCCTGGGATATGCCATCCCCTGTATGTCTCCCACCCACCAAAGGGCTGGAAACACAACAGGTCATAATTCTGCTTAGCTATGTCTGCACAGATGTTGAATTTCGGCAACTGACATCGCAATACTCTTGGGGGATCTTCAAAGCCTATTCATGTTCCCTCCATCACAGGACTTGGAAGAGTTTTGCCAGCAGAAAATAGGACTCTCTTCTATGCTGTGGTAAAACCCTACAACCACAAAGGCAGGATCCATAGAATGTGACCAGCTGTTTTGGTGGTTTTCTGTTACTATTTGTGAAGTCCTCATTCTTGTCATCTGCTAGCAGAAGAATGGTGGCAGTTGCCAGAGGTTGGAGGAAAAAAAAAAAAAAGTCATGAGAGAATTTACATTTGAGAAAATTCCATTCATTGACTTAATTATTTCTGGGAATTCAGAAGAGACCACCATGATCCTTTAGCCACGAAAATGCTTGAGCCGGCCTTAACAATGCTAGAATCTTGCAGGAGGAGCATTTGGGAAATTGTAACTATGCAGTTTTTTTTTTTTTAGCCTGAATATTTTGCTTGTTTGGAAGGTTTTTGAAATATTGAATAATGCTATAGCAATAGAAGGTGAAATTAAGCAGAGAGTAAAAATAATAGAAACTGGAGGGACAGTGACCCAGCTTGCACTCATTACCTTGGCATATTTGTCCCTGCAGGCCCGTGTTTTCTGGATTTCTTTTCCCCCAGACCTCATCCTTATGCAGACTTATCTATTTGTTTTTCATGCAGCACTAATTACATTCAATCCTGCATTTTGCTTTTCCTGCTTCATATTGCAGCATAACTGTTTTTCCATGCTGTTCCACAGGCCTCATGATCAAGTTCATGGGCTGTATAATTCACTGGCTCCATGTATCATAGTGTATTTAAACCTTACTATTGGCTATTTCAGTCACATGATGCCATTAAACACGGAATGAGCAACACTGTCAGTAGGAGTGTGAAAAGGTACAACCCTTTTGGGAAAGCAATTTGGCAATATGTATTGCAGGCCTGAAAAATGTTCATTGCCTTGGAGCTAGTCATTCCACTTCTGGAAATCTCTCATAAGGAAATAATTCAAAGTGCAGACTCGGATTCCTGCACTGAGATCAAAACTTCATGTATAATGGAGGAAAACCTTGAAACGACCTAAGTTGTTTGAACACAGGAGAAGCATTATGTAAATCATTACATACTACTCCATGGAATATTATACAACCATTACAAATGTTTATGAAAGTTTATAAATGGAAAATACTTACATTATGGTAAAAATAAGCAGGATGTAAGACTATTTTTTTTTACTGTAATCCCAGCTGTGTAAAAATAGGCTATAAAATATGTATAAAAATATTACAAGGAAACACCAAAATGTTAACAGTGGGTGTTGGGAATGGAGTGATTTTATTTTTCTTTCAACTTTGCATGTCTATGAAACACTCTAAAACCTTCAGTTTGTTCTGACGAAAAATTAACTCATTCATTGAATAAAATTGCATTCATTAAAGAAACACGCAATGTGGAAAGTTAACCATTCCTTGTTTATTGCCCTTTTTGCGTTTATCTAAACCATATGTTTCCAGAATCAATAGTGTGAGAATGTCAGGCCAAACTATTTTTGAAGCAGCTATACATAGTTCTTTTTGTCTTGTAGGATTTTTTCTTTTTTTTGGTACTGGAGATTGAACTCAGGGGCACTCGACCACTGAGCCACTTCCCCAGCCCTATTTTGTGTTTTATGTAGAGACAGGGTCTCACTGAGTTGCTTAGCGCCTCGCCATTGCTGAGGCTGGCTTTGAACGCGTGATTCTCCTGTCTCAGCCTCCCTAAGTGCTGGGATTACAGGCTTGCGCCACCGCGCCCGGCTAGGATTTTTTCTTTTTTGCAGCGCTGGGGATTAAAACCAAGAGTGCTGTACTGGTGAGCTGTATCGCCAACACTTTTTAAAAATTTATTTATTGTTTTGGGCCAAGGTCTTGCTGATTTTCCCAGGCTGGCATTGAACTTGCAATCTTCCTGCTTCGGCCTCCCAAGTAGCTGGAATTACAGAATGTGCCACCATGTCCTGGCTGCCTTGTAGAATTCTTTTTTTTTAAAAAATCCATGCATGTATCCAAAGACAATTTCATTTACACATAATGCAATTATTATTTTTTTGTTGTAGTCAGCAATTGTATAGTTTTTTTGTTTTTTGTACCAAGGATTGAAACCAGGGGGGATGAACCACTGAGCCACATCCTCAGCCTTTTTTATTTTTTATTTTGAAACAGGGTCTTACTAAGTTGCTCGGGGCCTTGCTAAATTGCTGAGGCTGGCTTTGAACTTGTGATCCTCCTGCCTAAGCCTCCTGAGTCGCTGGGATTACAGGCCTGTACCACTGTACCTGGCTTGGATTTTTCTTTGTAAGAAAGAAGAGGAAAATGTTGTCAGCTACCAAGAAAATTGAGCTCTAGTTAGGATCATTATCAAATAGTTATTATTGCCAAGTCCTGAGTTTTCTTGGATGTGGAGTAAAATCTACTTGTTAACCAGGTCACTGTTACTCTAGATAATTCAAAATTATTCAATTCAAAAATTTTTTATGTGAGCTTGGCACTCACAAAAAAACTTTATGTGAAAGTTAAAATAAAAAAAAATAGAATATTTCTATATTTTTCAAATGCTTTATCTAACCATTTATTTTATGGTAATTAAAATAATCTTCAAAATGCAGAGACACATGACATGTTCTTCAAGGAAGGTACAGTCTATCAGTTATGGTACATTCATTCCATGGGATCCTACATAAGTATTTTGATAGTGATAGAGTTCCCAACTTATTGACATCAATAGCATGTTTACAGCATGTTAAAGTGATAAGAAGTAAGATATAGCCAGGTGCAGTGGCACACATCTGTAATCTCAGCACTTTGGGAGGCTGAGACAGGAGAATTGCGAGTTCAAAGCCAGCCTCAGCAATGGCGAGGCACTAAGCAACTCACTGAGACCCTGTCTCTAAATAATAAATAGGGCTGGGGGATGTGGCTCAGAGGTAGAATACCCCTGAGTTCAATCCCCAGTACAAAAAAGAAGAAGGAGGAGGAGGAGGAGGAGGAGGAGGAGGAAGAAGGAGGAGGAGGAGGAGAAATAAAACATGGAGTTTGGATCTGGAATATCCTTGAAAAAATTCATGTTTTGAAAGCATTATCCCTAATGCAGCAAGGTTCAGAGGTGGGGGTTTTAGGCAATGATTAGGGCTCTGACTTCATCAGTGGATTAATCCATTTGCTGGATTAATCTATTGATAGTTTAATGGAGTACTGAATGGTAACTGTAATAGATAGATAGTTTGTGGCTGGAGGAAGTAGATCACTAAGGATGTGGCTTTGGACTGTATTAGTACCTGGCCTCTTTCCACCAATCCCTGCCACCCTTTATTTATGTATTTTTTTTGTACTGGGGATGGAACTCAGAGATATTCGACCACTGAGCCACATCTCCAGCCCTATTTTGTGTTTTATGTGGAGACAGAGTCTCACTGAGTTGCTTAGCGCCTCTCCATGGCTGAGGCTGGCTTTGAACTCGCGATCCTCCTGCCTCAACCTCCCAAAGTGCTGGGATTACAGGCGTGCGCCACCGTGCCCAGCTCCCTCTCTCTTCAGGTTGCCACGAGCTGAGCAGCTTTCCTCTGGCATGCCCTTCTGCCATGATGTTCTGCCTCATCTCAGGCCAGAAAAATGGCGTTGACTGACCATGGACTGAACCTCTGAAACTTTGAGCCAAAATAAACTTTTCCTTTTCTAAGTTGGTTCTTGTCAGATGTTTTTGTCACAATGACAGAAAGCACATGCACAATATGATCCTAGTCTGTAACTGTCAAGATCAGTATAACACATACACACACAACATGCAAAATATTTGCTTAGTATTCTAGAAAGACATTCACCAAAACTTTTTTTTTTTTTTTGAGAGTGAGAGAGAGGTCTCGCTAATTTACTCAGACTGGGAGCCTCCTGTCTCTGCCTCCCAAGCAGCTGGGCTTACAGGGATGTGCTACCATGCCGCAAAACAATAATAGTGGTCATTTCTAGAGTATAGCAATATGAGTGATTTTTCTTTTATTTTTATTTGTCTGAGTGTTTAAATTTTGCTAATTGAACACTTAGTATCTTTAGAAAGGAAGCTGAAAAATTCATTCAATTTCATTAAAGAGGGAAAATGCAAGTTTAGCTTTTGCATGGGAAAGGAAGAATGTTGAAAGAAATTTAGCCCAGTCTCTTTTTACTACATGATTTCCTGTAAGACCTCAGGGCTGAGACACACGCTCCTGCCAAAACCAAGCCCCTCACTTTTTCTCCCGCTCAGTTTTTCTCAACTGCTCAGCACTCTCTGAATCTTACTTGCAAGCCCTAGATAGAGCATTACCTCCCCAGGAAGCCTTCCTGGATCTCCCTACCCCCACCATCGTGCTAACTACCTTTTGTAGAATTTTTATAGTGATAGACCTGCTTCCTTATGTCTTCTTTTATCACTCTATTTCATGCATTATGGATATTGACCCTCACTAAGATATTATTTAGGATATGAAGATGCTGTTATTGACACTGAGAGTTCCTTCAGAACAAGGTTGTACAATATTTGCATTCCTGATACTCACATACTCCATGAAGCTTGACAAGCAGTAGACACTCAACTGAATTTTGCTAAGGGACCTAACAGCGGACAAAGGATCCTTCTTCAGGAGAAAGAGTCTTGGAGAGATGATGATGATATTCACCACAAAAAAAAAAAAAAAAAAAAAAAAAGCCTTAGAGAAAAAAACTGTCAGCAAAGAACCTTCTCAAGTAACCCAGATGGATTGTAGATTGCAATAAGCACTTAATTTCTCTCCAATATCTCCCTGAAATAAGCTACTATGACCCTCACCTTACAGATAAGGACATTGAGTGGGACAGCCAGACTTTTACCCTACCTGGGTCAGACTCTACCACCCCTGATTTTTCCATATCAGGAGAACTGCCCTGTGAGTGACTCAGGAAACAGGGTCATGGGTCTCCTTCTGAGGCAAGTGTCCTTGCATGCCAGGTAGATACTAAAGTTTGTACATTTCATTTATCTTTGGGTATTTTCTGTACCAGATTCCATTGCTGGTAAACCAGTAAAGAGCAGGACATTTTATATTTTTATATTCTTATCTATCTATCTATCTATTTATTTATTTATTTATTTATTTAGGTACTAGAGATTGAACCCAGGAGCACTTTATCACTGAGCTACTCCCCAGTCCTTTTTATTTTCTGAGAGAATCTCGCTAAGTGTCTGAGGCTGGTCTTAAACTTGCAATCCTCCTGCCTTGGTCTCCCAAGTTGCTGGGATTATAGGTATGCACCACCGCACCCAGCTGTTATTATTTAAATAACAGGATGTTGGCACCTATTTGTCAAATTAGGGATTTAATTTATTTCCCTTAATCCACATGCTCATGTTTGCACCTGACCAACATGACCCCTTCCCTGAACAATATAAAACAGATCAGGATGCTTTCCTGTTAAAGTCCATTGAGAAATGACTGGCTTTTGCTTTTCATGATTTTCTTGATAACATCTGCTGCATGTCACTGGTAGCACCTGTCAATTAAAAATAAAGAAGAGGAGCAAGCCCAGAGAGGTAGATGCACGAAAGAGCAACTTATCAAAGAGTATAATTCACAACTCATTTATTTAGAAATATTTACCATTAATTTAAATTATTTGTAGTAGTTATTCTGTAAAAATGTTGCCCTGAATACTGAATTAGAAAATACCAAATTGTTGCTACCAGGGAAAATACATGGCTAGGCTGCTTTGAATCTCTGGTCACAACATTTTTGTCTATCAATGAATACATAACAACGTGGCATGTATGTTTCTGTTCAATGACACTGTCTCAGGTCACTTTTCTTTTCTTTTTTTTTTTGGCACCAGGGACTGAACTCAGGGGCACTCGACCACTGAGCCACATCCCCAGCCTTATTTTGTGTTTTTATGTAGAGACAGGGTCTCACTGAGTTGCTTAGTGCCTCGCCATTGCTGAGGCTGGCTTTGAACTCGCGATCCTCCTGTCTCAGCCTCCCTAAGTGCTGGGATTACAAGCGTGAGCCACCACGCCCAGCTCTTTTTTTTTTTTTTTAGTTGTTGATGGACACAATGTCTTTATTTTATTGCTTTGTATGTGGTGCTGAGGATCGAACTCAGGGCCTCACGCATGCGAGGCAAGCGCTCTACCACTGAGCTACAATCCCAGCCCTCAGGTCACTTTTCTGTTGCTCTCACAGAATACCTGAGGCTGGGTAATTTATAAAGGAAAGAAGTTTACTTAGTTTATGGTTCTGGGGGCTACAAAGTCCAGGATTGGGCAGCTGCCTTGGTGAGGGTCTCTGCTACATCATAACATGGTGGAAAAGCAGAAGGGTAAAAGGGAAGTGTGGACGAGAGGAAACATGAGGGACAGCCTTGCTTTATTACAACCTGTGCTGCCGAGAACAAACCCATTTCTGGGAGATAAGCATTAATCCCTCTTAATTACCTAATCGCCTCTTAAAGACCCTGCCTCCTACCACCACCACCACCATCACAGTGTTGTTTTGTTTGTTTGTTTATTTATTTATTGTAGTGCTGAGGCTTGATCCTCAGGCCTTGCACATGTTAGGCAAGTGCTCTGCCACTGAGCTACACCCTCAGCACCCCCCCACTGCAAATTTCACAGGAGACAGACCATAGCAGACATCATATATATAAATTTGATGGTGGTGTTGGGGATCGAACCCAGAGCCTTGTGCATATGAGGAAAGCACTCTACCAACTGAACTATATCCCTAGCCCTTAATATATTTTCTTAATTCATTAACATTGAACTCACAGCCAATAGGACTATAACTGCTCCATGAAACTTGCCTAATATATATTTTCTCCCTAAGGCACATCAGTCTTCTTGTGCTTACAAATCAGTTATTGCTTCAGTACTATGCTTGGGGGTCATTTTAAACAGTAAACAAATATACAAAAAATGTGGCATTAAAGAGAAGGAGGAAAGGACACTTGTTTATAGTGTGGATGCTGAAACAGGAACACAGAATGACTTTGACAACCTGGGAACATATGGACAACTCACCTTTTTTTGCTGTCATTCATGTACCTAGGGTAATGATGTCCATCTCATGTGCATATCTGAAAGTGACCAAAATAGCACTGTAAGAATTGATTTTGGGGTTTACAAATAAACTTGAGGGCTAAGGAGCTGAACAGACACTTCTCAGAAGAAGGTATACAATCGATCAACAAATATATGAAAAAATATTCAACCTCTCTTGTAATTAGAGAAATGCAAATCAAAACTACCCTAAGATTTCATCTCTCACCAGTCAGAATGGCAATTATCAAGAATACAAACAAAAGTGTTGGCGAGGATGTGGGGAAAAAGGCAAACTCATACACTGCTGGTGGGACTGTAAATTGGTGCAGTCAATCTGGAAAGCAGTATGGAGATTCCTTAGAAAAATTGGAATGGAACCACAGTTTGACCCAGATATCCCACTCCTCAGTCCATACCCAAAGGACTTAAAAACAGCATACTACAGTGACGCAGCCACATCAATGTTTATAGCAGCTCAATTCACAATTGCTAAACTGTGGAAGCAACCTAGATGCTCTTCAATAGGTGAATGGATAAAGAAACTGTGGTATATATACACAATGGAATATTACTCAGCATTAAAGGAAAGTAAAATTATTGCATTTGCAGGAACATGGATGGAGTTGGAGAATATGCTAAGCGAAGTAGGCCAATCCCAAAAAACCAAAGGCCAAATGTTCTCTCTGATAAGTGGATGCTGGGGGGAGGATGAAGGAACTCTGGGCAAAGAGGAGGTGGGGGAGCATGGTGGCAGGAAGGATTGTGGAATGAGATGGACATCATTACTCTAGGTACATGAATGACAGCATATATAGTGCAATTCTACATTGCGTATAGCCAGAGAAATGAAAAGTTGTGCTGTATTTTTGTACAATAAATCAAGATGCATTCTGCTGCAAAAAAATAAGTAAATAAGAAAACCAAATTTGAGTAGATGAATTTAAAAAAAATTTTTTTTTTAGTTGTAGATGAACACAATATCTTTATTTTTTTATTTTATGTGGTGCTGAGGATCGAACCCAGTGTCTCAAATGTGCAAGGCGAGTGCTCAACCGCTGAGACACAACCCCAGCCCAGATTAGGTGAACTTGAAAATATAGAGTCCTTGCTGGGCATGGTGGCACATGCCTGTAATCCCATCAATTTGGAAGGTGGAGGCAGGAGGATTACAAGTTTGAGGCCAGCCTCAACAATTTAGTGAGGCCCATTCAATCTTCAGGAGCAGAAACAGAAAAAAGAAAAGAAAGAATCCTTCCTTGAGTAGTAAAGATAGATTATAACTTCTTTGATGGGAGCTGTGGAATTGGACATCTGGTACTTGTTGAAATCTTTGATATTTGTAGGGTTGGTCTGAGATAAACTTTCAACTCTAAGAAGATAACTTTCCCTCCAGTTCCCTGGGCATGGACTAAGATTCAAACTCTGGGTAAGCAAGAGAAGGCAACAGGCATGGTGGCAGATGCCTATAATCCCAGTGACACAGGAGGCTGAGGCAGGAGGACTGCACTTTCGAGGCCACCCTCAGAAACTTAGTGAGATCCTATCTCAAAATAAACAATAAAAAGGGCAGGGGTATAACTCAGTTGTAGACAACCCCTGGGTTCAATCCCCAGTGCTGAAAAAAAAAAAAAAAAAAAAGAAAGAAAGAAAGAAAGTAAAAAGGGGAGCAGGAACTTTCCTCCTTTTCTCAGTAGCCCCCTCCCTTTTCATGTTCTGAATTCTTCTCTTTGAGAGAAGTCATATTTAGCTTAAAGACAAAGAAAACAACAGTGCATGTAAAGCTTCAGGCCTCACCCAAAACATTATAAAATGAGCTATAAATCCAGGGAACACAGTGTCTGCACACTCTGTAGCTTTCCAGAAAATCCAGGCCAGACAACTGGGGTGGGGAGAGTGGGGGGTGGAGGGGAATTTCTCACACTCCTCCAGTGCTGGAAGTCTCTGCCTTTGGCTTCTGCTCACTTTCTCAGTCAGATCCTGCAGAGTGGGCTCATAGCAATCATTGGAATTAAGAACAAAATCGAGGGTGGAGGTGTAGTTCAGCGTCCAGCACTTGCCTAGTATGTGCAAAGACCGGGGTTCAATCCCTCATGCTGGAAAAATAAGATGGAGTTTCATGGAATCATTTGCTAGTAAGGGATCAATAGCAGAACCGGAGTCTGAAGACCCTTCAGCTTTATCCTCTTTCTTTGACTTTTGAGTTGAACAGACTGAATTCATCCCAGATTTTGTTATCAGTGCACCCAGGGTGGACAAGATCATTTTTTCGAGGCCTTGAGGGATTTACAAATTCTTTTACTTCTTCACACCAGTTTCCTGAATACCTCCTAAGTGCAAAAGAGGGGCTGGGCCCTGGAGTCCACAGCTGAGCTCTCCTGCAACCTGGCTCCCGTGATGGTTTACCTCTGCCTGCCTAGAGAGCATTGTCCAATAGAATTATTTTCATTTTTTAAAACCAGAACATGTATTGGATGGCTAATCGCTGAAACACTCAAGATGAACTGGAGGCTGCAACAGCTGCCCTCTTGGGTTTTTGTGGAACTGAGGATTGAACCCAAGGACTCACACAGCTAGGAAAGCTGTCTACCGCTGAGGCACTTCTCATGAGCTGCATCCTCACCCTAAAATGAACATTCTTAGTGGATGTTATAGATTCTTCTATTTGTACTACATTTCCCTCCCTCCCTCCCTCCCTTCCTTCCCAGGGGCACTGAACTACTGAGCCACATCCCCAGCCCTTTTTTTTTTTTGTATTTTATTTAGAGACAGGGTCTCACGGAATTGCTTAGGGCCTTGCTGAGTTGCTGAGGCTGGCTTCGAACTTGTGATCCTCCTGCCTCAGCCTCCCAAGCTGCTTGAGATTACAGGCATGTGCCACTGAACTCAGTTTGTACTACACTTTCAAGAGCCAGTGTGGATTTTATGCTTATAGCATATCTCAGTGTGGGTTAGCCTTATTGGCACTGCTCAGTGGCCACGTGTGGTTAGTGGCTACCATATTGGATGGTTTATTTCTCAACTCATTCTTACACCTTCATGGGATGCTGGCCACTGTGAAAACCTGTGCTCTGTACTCTGGGAGCACAGGATGGGGAGCAATTCATTTTACCTGGAAACTTCTTCCCCAGGCTTCCCAGAGGAAGGGGCTTTTGAATTGGAGCTTAATTGTGCCCAGAGAGGAAGGACACCCTTGGCAAAGGCAGGGGCACCCATCTGGAGGCTGGTGGGAGAGGAGAGGCCCTCTGTCCTTGAACCAGTTCAGTCCTAACATTCTTCAGGTTTTCTTGAGTCCTGCAGTGGGCCTGGAGTTCCCAGAGGAGTGATCCATTGTCAGTAGTGCAGAGTTTGCTCAGGCTGCGTGCTGAGACCAGAGTAAGCCAAGCGTCGCTCTCTAGTAGCTCATTTTAGAACAGTGCTTCCCAAATTCAAGCATCACCTGGGGGCTTGTTGCAACACTATTCTGGACCCTATCCTCAGATTCAGTGGACCTGGGTGGAGCTGGAGCATGCGCATTTCCCACCGGTTCCCAGTGATGCTGATGCCGCGGGTCTTGGAGACCATTAGGCTGGTAGAGACCATTGGGCTGCTTCAGCACTGAGGATAGGATGCTGAGCAATAGACGTGAAGGCCCCTCTGTTGGAGCATTTAGTGTGGACACCAGTCACAGACATGGTGCCTCAGGGATGTGGAGTTGACCTGATCTAGAATGTCTTACTGTTAGCACCAACCGCTGATGCCTACAAAGATTACACTGTTTTGACATCAAAGATGACTTTCAAGCCGGGCGTGGTGGTGCACTCCTGTAATCCCAGCACTTTGGGTGGCCGAGACAGGAGAATCGTGAGTTCAAAGCCAGCCTCAGCAATGGCGAGGCGCTAAGCAACTCAGTGAGACCCTGTCTCTACATAAAACACAAAATAGGGCTGGGGATGTGGCTCAGTGGTCGAGTGCCCCTGAGTTCAATCCCCAGTACCAAAAAAAAAAAAAAAAAAAGACTTTCACTCCGCAAAAGAAAAGTCTAACAGAAGGGATAAATTTAATGGGACCTACTCTGCAACAGAATTTGTGCCAGGGATTTGACAAATGCGGTTGCCTTGCATTCTGACAACGTGATGACAAGCGCCTCTCCTGCTCTCTGTAGCAGGAGGCTGAGCTTCAGGGAGTCTGGCTAAATACTTGCCCACGTACCTATGACTGACTAGTTTGTGGTGGAGCAGTGGTTTGTCTGTCTGTCAGCTCATGGTGTTCCCCTGGGCTGCTCCTCTTAGCAACATCCTTCCCCTCTGTCAGTTTTTCTAGTTAACTCTTACGCCCCAGGTCCCTGCTCATGCCTCAATTCTTCTTCTTTCTTTTTTAAATTTTTTAATTTTTCGGTATCAGGAATTGAACCCAGGGACACTTAACTATGGCGTCACATCCCCAGACCTTTTTATTTTGGGACAGGCCTCACTAAGTTGCGGAGGCTGGCTTTGAACTTGCAATCTTCCTGCCTCAGCTTCCTGAGCCACTGGAATTACAGGCAAGTGCTCCTGTGCCCGGCTAAGCCTCACTTCTTCAGGATAGTTTTTCTTGACCTCATTGATAAGTTTTTTTTGTTTTGGTACTGGAGATTGAACTCAGGGCACTCGACCACTGAGCCACATCCCCAGCCCTATTTTGTGTTTTTTTTTTTATGTAGAGACAGGGTCTCACTGAGTTGCTTAGAACCTCACCCTTGCTGAGGCTGGCTTTGAACTCGCGATTCTCCTGTCTCAGCCTCCCTAAGTGCTGGGATTACAGGCTTGGGCCACCGCGCCCAGCTGATAAGTTTTAATTATGCATTTATAACTTATTTAATTCACAGTACCTATCACATAGTTAGTTTCTTTTTCTTTTTTTTGTACTGGAGATTGAACTCAGGGGCACTCAACCACTGAGCCACATCCCTAGCCCTATTTTGTGTTTTATGTAGAGACAGGGTCTCACTGAATTGCTTAGCGCCTCGCCCTTGCTGAGGCTGGCTTTCAACTCACGATTCTCCTGTCTCAGCCTCCCTAAATCCTGGGATTACAGGTTTGCACTACTGCGCCCGACTTACATAGTAGTTTCTTAATAAAATTTCTCTCCTTTTTCTTTTATGGTACTGGAAATGGAACCCAGGGCCTCATATACATTATGTAAGTGCTCTATCACTGAGATACCTAGCCCCAACCCTCCTGCTTTTTTTTTTTTTCATCATACTGGAGATTGAATCCAGGGTTGCTCTACCACTGATGAACATCCCCAGTCCTTTTTGATTTTTATTTTGAGACAGGGTCTTGTTAAATTGCCCAGGCTGACTTTGAACTTGTACTCCTCCTGCCTTGGCCTCCAAGTAGTTGGGGGTTACAGATGTGTACCACTGTGCCTGGCTAAAATTTCTTGACTGAATGAATGAGCTAAAAGATTTATGAAATTGGAGAAGGTTTCCTGGAGGAGATACAGTTTGATCCAGTGGGCACAGAAGACATTCCAGTAGACTGGAGCAAGGAGAGGAGTGGCCTGGTAGCTAAAGCCGGAGGTAGCCTTGAACTTGGAGGTGCCAGGCCTGTGGGGGAATCCAGACATTCTGCACAGACTTGGGCCTTAGGTTGTTCCCAAGTGGAGATCACACTGAGAGAGAGTATGGAGGTTGACAGGGATTCTGATGAGCTATTTCAGAAAATGGAGTCCCTGCGTGCTCGGGGGCAACCAAGCCACCTCTGGCTCTTTTCCTGTTTCCTGGAAAATCTTAGCACCTTGGACTGCAGTGATGGGGATGTAGAAGCAAATGTAGCTGAGATTCACGTTCCCAAACCACATTCCTAGGATGGAGCTCCAGCTCTGCCCCTTAAAGAGCACAAGACTGTTGAAAAATGGTTTCACCATTTTGAAACTGTTTTTTTTTTTCCTATGAAAATATAAGACCCCCCAAATCACTTAATTTATTAGATCTTTATGAAAATTACATGAGATATATAGCAGACAGTGCTGAAATGATGCCTGGCATGTGATGAGCGCTGAAGGAAGGCGGGCGGTAGGGAGGAGCGTGACTACTTTCTCATCTCTCCTTCCTTCTCTTCTCTCCTTCTACTTCCTCTCTTCATATGTCACCCACAAGAAGATTTTTAAGGGGCCCTGACTCTTGGCATCCAGGTTGGTGGGACATCCCAGAGGGTCTAAAGGGACAGGAGCTAGGGGTGGCAGGGCACTGTCCAAGGAAAGAAGGCTGTGGCCTGTGACATTGATTTCCACGTGTTCTTCTCACCTCTGGCAAGACGTACATCCTTAACCTTTTGGCGTCCCAGATTCTGTATCAGGGGAACCTTAACCCCAGCTGAACATTATTGTTACTATTATTATCACTGCCCCAAGTTCCTAATCTCCTCCCAGGAAATAATTTAGCAATTGCTGAGACCAGCAAGGGGCTGGGGCCAAATCAGATGTAAACCAGGGAACAGGCTAATCTGAAGGGAAGTTCCTGCCTGCAGTAAGGCTGATTTGCACACACGCACACACACAACAACAACAACAACAACAGCAAGCCCAATAAATAATGCTTGAAGGAGGAAAAGCAAACTCTGAGTTCACTTGGCTACAAAGCCTTTCAGGGGACCAAATTACAGTAAATCTAAAAATAAGGCCTGGTGTGTTTTTTTTCCTTAAATGCACAAAAGGTTTCTTTTTTCTACCTGCCTAGGGAACAATATAATTCCAATAGGCACATTTGGCCTAATTTTGTTGCTAGGACCCAGAAAAGCTCAGGGGAGAGTGAGTTCCTGAGATTGTGGCTTGTTGCTTGAAGATCAAACCCAAGGAAAGTTATTTTTATACCTAGTGGGTTTTTCTTTTTTTCTTCTCCTTTCAACTGCCTAGTATTTATCTTTATGACTAGGGGGTTTGTCTTGTTAAACAAAGTATTTTTTTTCTTTTCTTGATTATAAAAGATCTACATGTTCATTGTAGAAAATTAGACACTACAGCCCAAAAGTGATATCTGTCATTCAAAGATAGCCATGGTTAATGCTTCAATATATTATTTTCTATGCTTTCATTTATTTTATTTCTATCTATCTATTTATTTTTTGTGGTGTTGGAGATTGAACTCAGGGCACCTCTCATACTAGGCCAATGCTCTCTACCAGTGAGCTATACCCCCAGCCTGATTTTATTTTTTTATTAATTTCTTCAGTTGGTTTTGTTCATGATTCTAGAATTGGGTAACACTTCATTCCAGAAAACAGAGTAAGTGTTTAAGTTGTTAAATACATCGTATGGTGCATATGGCTTTGCATCCTAGATTCATTTTTTTTTTTTTTTTTAGATACTTAGGATTGAACCCAGGGGTGCTTAGCCACTGGGTCACATTCATAGCCCCTCCCCACTTTAAATTTTTAATTTTGAGAGAAGTTCTCGCTAAGTTGTGTAGAGTCTTGCTAAGTTGCTACAGCTGGCTTTGAACTTGTGATCCTTCTGCCTCAGCTTCCCTAATCCCTAGGATTAGAGTGCATCCCAGATTTGAAATGAAGTGTTTCCAATTTCTTGCAGAATACTCCCACTTCAAGGACTGGACCATTGTCCATCTTGTTGACACCTGCTCTGTTTGTCTTCCTAGTTTGTTTATTATTCCCTTGATCTTCTTCATTGTTTTCCACTAAACAAAATATTATTTAATTTTGCCTGGTTTTGATTTTTTTTTTTTTTGGAACCGGGGATTGAACTCAGAGGTACTCAGCCACTGAGCACACCTCAAGCCCTATTTTGTGTTTCATGTAGAGACAGGTCTCACTGAGTTGCTTAGAGCCTTGCTGTTGCTGAGGCTGGCTTTGAACTCGCGATTCTCCTGTCTCAGCCTCCCAAAGTGCTGGGATTATAGGCGTGTGCCACCATGCCCCACTGGTTTTGAGTTTTGATTAATGTTGCATAGTGTATGTTGGGGCTCAGGAGTGCCAAAAAGTCTTATAAATGGTCACCTGGAGACTCTAGGGGATTACCCCAAATTCCAGGCAGCTTTGTCTACCATGGTGAACTGTGAAAATGGTAGAAACATGATCCCTTTCCTTTCCTTTCTTTTGACTGAACCCAGGGGCATTGCACCACTGAGCTACATCCTCTGTCCTTTTAATTTTTTTATTTTGAGATGGGGTCTCACTAAATTGCTGAGGGGCTCCCTAAGCTGCTGCATGTTTTGACATGTAGCATTTTCATTGATGTTTAGTTCTAAGTATGTCCTACTTTCCACATATACATATTTTTTTCTTGGATCTTGGACTTTATATAGAACCATGCTTATAAAATTTCAAAACTATGTGTTTTTGATCAAGTTTTTATTGTTTATTTTCAGGTGAATTTCTCTGTGGTCAGAGAAAGGTATATTATATGCTCCTGAATTTTGCTGAACTTGGCTTATGGACTGCTAAACAAGTTTTGCCTTTTTTTTTTGTTTGTTTATTTGTTTTGCTACTGGGGATTGAGCCCAGGGGTGCTCTACCAGAGTCACATCCCCAGCCCTTTATTTTTTATTTTGAGACAAGGGTCTCGCTCAATTGCTGAGGCTGGCCTCAAACTTGCGTTCCTCCTGCCTCATCCTCCCTTGTAGCTGGGAATATAAGTGTGCATCACCATGCCTGGCTTGGATGGCACTTCATATATATTTTCTTGACTCCAGTGAAAATTTCAGATACAAATAGTGTTTATTTGACATATGAGGAAGCTGAGACTCAGAGAGGTAAGTGGTAGAAGCAGGTGTTAATTTTTGACTAGTTTAACTGAAAACAGTTTTTTTTTCTTATATAATTACTCAATCATTTGAAAAATATTATAAATATAAATGTGGGACTTTCTGGGAAGATCCTGGTATGACATGAGTTGAACTCTTTCTTCCTTTCCTCAGTCATGACTGGGGCCCTGGGTCAGGCCCTGACCTGGGCTCTGGCTCTGGGTACAACCTAGGGTTTGCTCTGGAGAAGTCCAAGTCCTCTGATATGCCTTTTAGCATGCTGAGATCATTTATTCTTTTAGAGAGATATAAAAAAGAATCTCATAGAAACACGTGGAGGAAAATGTTGAATAAATAAAAGTTGCTATTTTGGGGCCAATTGTTGTGGTGGCTGTTCCACAACTATTGTTGGTCACTGTGTATTTTCAGTTCCTGTCCCTTCCAAGCCTCTTTCCTTATCTACCTCCTGGTCCTAGATTCCTCTGGTTTCCATCTTCAGCTCCTTCTGGGGGAAATTTCAGCCCATCGCACGCTGAGGCTTCCTTGTGGATACTGGCTCTCCCAGAGCTGTGTCATCTTGATTCTACTTCTTGCCTTACCTGGCCCCTGACCCTGCTGAGGGCACCATTTGCTCTTGATCTTTGGCAGTGAAGGTTGTAAAAACCCCTAAGTCCAGAAGCAGAGGTAGGGGTGCTTTCTCCTGCTCTCCCTGGCCAGCTCCAGATCCTTGCACCCCCCTCCCTACCTACCCCTTGCTGCTTTGTCAGGCAGGGACTTCACCCCTAGGGCCACCAGTGTCTAATGCATCTTCCAAACACAGCTTGCAAGAAAGCCATCCTCACCCCTGCTTTACACATGAGGGAATCGGAAGCTTAGAGAGGTAACAATCTGCCTGAAGTCTGGGCCAGGCTTGTAAACTTAGGCCCACCTCCAAGACTGTGTTCTTTCCCCCATTCTGTGTCTTGGAGATCTTAAGAGCACGCCTTGGCTGTTACTAAGTGCTGACCACAGGCCTTCCAGAGGTCGTCTTCTTAAAACTGGGGAGACTCATATCTACCTTCTTTTTTGCTGGGATTGTTGGAGGATTCAAAGCAACCGGAAAGCTCTTTCTAGAAGACACATGAGCTTAGAAAGGCTGACTGAAAGGTCTAATCTGAGCCTCACACAATACTCTGCCCGAACCAAGACAGATCTCTGAGGGTTGAGCCCCCCCACCTCTTTTGCTACTGGTGATTGACCCCAGGGGTGCTCTGCCACTGAACCACATCCCCTCCCTTTTTGTTTTTTATTTTGAGATAAGGTCTTACTAAGTTGCTGAGGCTGGTCTTGAACTTGTGATCCTCCTGCCTCAGCCTCCCCAATCACTGGGATCATGGGCAGATGCTACCAGGCCCCTGTGAGGTCACCTATCTAGGTTTGCTGTTTGAGAATGCCTGGGACCTGGGATGTAACAGCTGGACAGACACTGTCAGCAGAGGAAGGAGACTGTGTGAAGAGCTGAGGTGAAGAGAGAAGAAGGCATTTGGGGAATCGCAAGGGTCAGGCAGGGTGGGGAAGTGGTGAGATCCAGCCTGAGAGATGAGCAGGGCCCAGGAGTCAGGCACCATGCTGAGGAGCCGGTCTTTACTTGGAAGATCCTGAGTAAGTAGGGAAGGCATTTTCAAGCAGGGATGTTGATGAACACAATCGGGCTGTCAGCTGCTGATGCTGATGAAGTGCTAAGCCATTCTTCCGTCTTCTTCTTCATGAACTCAGTGAACACAACAACTACAAGGGGGGTGGATGCTATTTTTATTCTCCTTTTACAAATGAGGAAGCCAAAGTTCAGAGATGTTAAGTGACTTATCCAAGGCCACACAGGTTGTGGCAGACGCAGATTTCAAACTCAAACCGTCTTATTCTAGGGGCCACCATGCAAATGACACATTCTCTTCAGTGGTCAGAGCTGGAGGGTTTCCCTGTTCAATTTTTCAGTCTACCTTTTAGAAAGATAATTCTGTGTGGAGCATGAGAGGAGGAGGGACTGGAAGCAGAACAGTTGGATGTCCTGGCCGAGCGTTATCTGGGAGGTGACTTTGGAGTTTGGTGAATTGGAGAGGTGTTGAGACCCAAGAATAAATACTACACTGACTCATTCATTCACAAGTATTTCCTGAGCATCTAAGATACTGCAGGCCTGGAAGTGGCCAGACCTGGGTTGTAGGGCAGTATGGAAGGGTCTGGAGTCCATGAGAGGAAAACAGTCCAGTGATCTCACAGTAAAAGTGCAGCCGTCACCCCTGCCTGGGGCAGGAGTTGAGGGAAGACTTCTGGAAGGTTCCATCCCACAGGTAGGAATCAGGACCATCTGCACACGGGGCTTCCTTGTAGTTTCCTCCTTCCTGGCTGCGATGGGCTCCCTTTTGGCTCAGGAAGAGGTTTGTCTTGGCTTTGATTCCTCATGAATTACCCTTCGAGGTAATTCTGTAAATGCCAGTAATGACCAGGAGTTAATTTCTCTCTCTCTCCTGCCTGCCTTGCTTCTTCCATGCTTTCTCCCCTTAATGGGCCATCCAAGCTTGTTGGAATGTTTACCAAACCAGGATAGTTAGAGACGTAAATAAATGAATTTACCTTGTCTAAAGGATCTGCAGATAGAATTAACGTGAGAGGCATAATTTACAGGTGAATAATTACTTGGAAACCTCAGCAGGGAGATTGCTGGGGTTCTCTAATTATTTGCCTTCTTCCAATTTTCTCTTCTTTGAACTGTGAGCACGGGGGTGGATGGGGGTGGATGGGGAGCTGGAGATGTTATTTTGGATTTCCCCTCCGGATTGTGAAACAGCTTTTGGGGAGGCCTCGCTGGGTTGCAGGGTTGGCCAACAGAAGCCTCTGCAATTCGAATGGTCCTTTCCTGCCATGACTGCCTTCCGATCCCCTTCTGGGCTCTTTGATGGTATTGCTGGCCCCATTCATGGAGGGAGAAACTGAGGTTCCTGTGGGTGAGGTCATTCCCCACAAGCCACACGGGGGATAAAGTGCAGCTTGTGTCTCAGACCCAGGTTTCTAACTCTACCCTGCATCCTCTCTGCCCAGCGGTTCTCCCTTCCGGTGGTTCTGCGCCCTGCCAAGCACCCTTGGCCAGCCACAAGGCTTCCTCCGCATGCGCAAGGCCCATGCTCCCTGTGCGAAGGGACCTGCTCTTCTTCCCCGTAGGCCAGTAGCCGCGCCCCTTCCTTACGCAGCTCATTTTCCATTTTAAGATTTCCTGTTTGAACTAAAGGGCAAAGATCTCAGTAGTATCAGCCTGGAGCCGGGCTTCTGTGTGTATAGAGGGGAGCTCTCGCCCTGCCCTCTGTTTGTCCACTTGCCTTATCGACGGAGCCCAAGTCCCAAGTTCAGAGGCTCCAGTTCCTTCCCGATTTGCTGGGTAAAGTCCGGCCCTTCCGTGCAGGCGGCCAGGGCGGGCGGCCAGCCTGGAGCCAGTGGTCATTTATGGCCGGGCAGTGCTTCCGTCCTGCCTGGGGACAGCTGGTCAGATGGACAGACACGGTGATTTAGGGATGCCTTTTCCCTTTTTTTCGTTCCTGTTCTCTCTGCTAGGGGCTGACTTAGCCAGGGCCTTGCTGGTCTGGGCAGCCCAGGAGGAGGTCCTGAAGCCCACCTGAAGCTGTGGACCTTCTTTTGGGGTTGGGCTGGCCTGCCACACTGGCACATGCGCTGCCACCCACACAGAGCTTTATGCACAAGCACACAGTCCAGATAAAACCAAGAACCTCCATGGCCGAGTCCTTTCCCAGAGAGACACTTAAGTGGTGCCATTGTTAGGGGGGATAATAAGAACCATATCACTGCTGGAATTTGGTTCCAAGGTCCTTTCATCTCCCACATCTCATCTGATCTGGAGGACAATCAGGAGGCTTCCAAATGGTGATAACCACCTTCGGTATGGTAGATGAGCCCCTGGAGTCCAGAACCAATGGCTTCATTGAATCAGCCCTTTATTCTACCAGAGTTTATGAGGAGCTCACACCTACCAGGGTCTGGGGAGAGAGGTGACTTAGAGAGTCCTTCTTCAGGTTGCTGAGAAAGTCAGTGGCTGCAAGGCAGGGTGCAGGTGCCAGGGGGCAGGGAGCCTAGGTGTGAGGTAGAGTCCTCAAGCACTTACACCAGATTTGTTCAAAACCCCTGGGAATCCCCGGAAGACCAGGAGAGTCCGAGCTCTTGGTGGCATCTACAGGCCACCTCCTGCCTACCAGAGTGCAGGTGCGGATTATACATAAGGGAGTCCCAACTATGCCTTGCAGGACGGGAGTTCCTTCCTCAGAGGAAGGCCGGCTCCACTATCACAGAGGAGAGGCTTCGTCTGTTTTGTGAATTGCTTTATCTTCTGGCTTTAAAATGGAACCTGGCCCAAGGCACTCGATAAATATTTGCTGTGCAATGAACAGACACATACTCCCCCTCCCCCCAATGCATATCACTCTATATCACAGAACTACAGAGTCCACCAGCTAAAGGAAGCTTCTAGAATAGTGCAGATTGCCAGCTAGGGGCAGGCCCAGAGCCAGGGTCATGGAGATTTGATTCTGGGTCTCTCACGCATGCCCTAAAGACTGTGGGACTAGGTGTCAAGACACTTAATTTCTGGTCTCACTGATAACATCTTCTGGTTTCACGTGAACTAGTTTTCCTCCACTACAGACTATGAAGGCCCTCTTGGCTGATCTCAGGAAACCTTTTTCCTCTCTATTATTTGGGGAGTCTGGAAATGGGCAAATGGCCTGAGGCTTGAACTTCTCCAAGTGGAGGAGACCGCTCTCTCCAGGCTAGGAGGCAGGCTTCTGCCTGGTCATCCTCACTCCTAATTGAAGCTAGAAAGATGGCTGACCTCCGGGCTCCTGCCTGGCTTCCTGCCCTGCTGACTGCTGGGAAAGATGGGACAGTGGCTGCTGGCTGCCTGTGAGTCTACCTGCTTTGGGTCTGGCCTTCCCTTTTGCTTTGTCAGGATGACATGTCTGGAACCCGAGGAGCCTGGGGAGGACAGGATGTCCCTGGGCTTTCCTGGGCTGTAGTTGCTTTGAGCCGCAAGGCCTGTGCAGAGACTTGGCTTGGGGCTGCCCACCTGCCTGTCACCTTTGCCTTCCCCTTTCATGGCTGCTAACCTGCAGCAAGATTTCTCTTGAGTATTGCTGTGAAAAACTTGTGCGTTGCATCTGGTTCCCAGCTAGCATCCTTCCTGGGAGGTGCACTTAGTGAGCTCAGGGGGAACACATTCTTCATCAGTGTCCTCTGCTGTGAGCCCTGGCCTGCGGCATCAATTTCCCTTTCTCATCCTTCACCTCTCCTTCCTTCCACATTGTTCTTTTTAAATTCTGTTCCTCTGGGAGGAACCTGGTAGAAGGTGATGTGAAGTTAGAAAGAAGAGGGAGCCCTTAACCCCAGCCTTGCTTAAACCAGCAATGTGTTTGAGCGCCAGGTCTTTGATCTATGAAGTAATTATTTCTTCCCAGGCTTGTCAGGAAGATTCTTATGAGATAATCATGAATGCGAGGCTCTGGGCCGTGGGGACCCAAGCTCTAGAATTAGCTGTGTGCTGGGCGATGCTCCAAGCGCTCCTGGACCATAGGAGGAGGTCCTACTCAGTACTCCCATTTTACAGGTAGGTTAAGGCATGGCCTAAGGTCAGATAGCTTGTGGGCGGCAGAGCAGGGACCTTGTACCTGGCGTCTGGCCGTTGGCCAGCCTACTATCTTTCCGAGGTGTGTGTGGTAGCTGAGGATCCCTTGGGTCCAGCTGCTCCTAGAAAATTTGGGTGCTGTGAATTACTTGCCTTCTTGAGCCTCATCCCAAAGTCACTGTGGGGCTTTCATTCATGCCTTGCTTTCCCTTTTCCACCCTCTTGGACATTCCACAAGTCTCAGGCTGGGGACCTGGCTCCATTTTCTACTTCTCTACCCAGAAGTTGGGACAGAATACATTGGGCCAAAGATTTAAGAGACATAAAGTTGCTACCTGTCTGTTTTGGGAGTTGGCTATTTAAAGGGAGGTCAGAGTATGTCTCTGAGGGTCTGATGAGCCGGGCCAGGTGCTGCCTCCACAGAGCTCACAGGCAGCTGTGTTATCAGCAAGAACCCAACCGCCATGGAATCCTGAAGGCTAAGCCCGCTGGGAGCAACAGGGGGTGGTCCTCAGCCTCAGCACCTGCAAGCCTCAGAGGCCAGGCTGTACTAGGAAGCTTTGTCTAGAGAGGAGGATCAAAGTCAGGACCCGCACCCAGTGCTCTTGACTCCTGGGTATTGCTTTCTTTTACATTTTATCCCTGTTTTTAAGATGTCAGAAGAGGAGGCCCTGGCGATCTGTGATAGCTGTCAATCTCACATGTAGAATAAAGGCCCTGGAGGGAGCCGGTTGCTTGTCCCAAGTAGAAGTGTAGGGTAGGTGAGGCAGACTGAGCACAGCACAGGTCAAGTGACTTGCCCAAGGGCACACAATCCTGCCTCCAGGAAGGTGGTGTCCCTTCTCCCGTAAGCTTCACGCTCCTCCTGGACAGAGTTGGGAGAAAATTGAAGGCAGCCCAGTGAGAAGGGCTCCATCTGGGAACCCAGGGCCTTGGGTTTTCTACTGGCTCTGCCTAGGAGTTGCTGTGTGATCTGCAGTGTGTTGGAGTGTGGCTCTTCCCGTTTGGACTCAACGTGTCTCAGCTGCTTCAAGACACATCCTCCATTGACATGCCTCCAGCCTTAGATAGGTAGATCCAGGCTCAGCCACCCATTCCTACTCCTTGTGGTAGGGATCAGGATATGGGGGTAGTCCTGGCTGGGGGAGAGAGGATCTCCCTTTTCATCTTCTTTTTGGTATGGGGGACTGAATCCAGAGGTGCTTAACCACCAAGCCACATCCCCAGCCCTTTTTTTTTCCTGTTTTTAAATTTATTTATTCTAATTAGGTTTACATGACAGCAGAATACATTTTGATCCATTGTACACAAATGGAGCACAACTTTTCACTTCTCTGGTTGGACACAATATAGAGTCACACCATGTGTGCAGTCACACATGAACCTAGGGCATTGCTGTCCATCGCATTCCACCATCTTTCCTGTCCCCCCGTCTCCTCCCCTCCCCTTGCTCCCCTTGGACCAAAGTTCCTCCATTCTATCCATGCCCCTCACCCGTTATGGATCAGCATCCACTTATCAGAGAGAACATTCGGCCTTTGGTTTTTGGGATTGCCTTACTTTGCTTAGCATGATATTCTCCAGCTCCATCCATTTACCTGCAAATGCCATGATTTTATTCTCTTTTAATGGTGAATAGTGTTCCATTGTGTATATATACCACAGTTTCTTTATCCATTCATCTGTTGAAGGGCATCTAGGTTGCTTCCACAGTTTAGCTATTGTGAATTGAGCTGCTATAAACATTGAAGTGGCTGCGTCACTGTAGTGTGCTGTTTTTAAGTCCTTTGCGTATAGACCAAGGAGTGGGATGGCTGGGTCAAATGGTGGTTGCATTCCAAGTTTTCTAAGGAATCTCCATACTGTTTTCTTCCTAGCTCTTTTTATCTTTTATTTTGAGATCCTCCTGCGTCGGCCTCTCCCCTGGGATTACAGGCATGCACCACCGCACCCAGCATCTCCCTTTTCTGTTTCCCTAATCCCTTGAGTCCATCACTATAGGACACTGCAAGGAGAGAGTGCCAACCACCTCTTGGATGCTAACAAGGGTGGCACAGCCTTTCTTCTTCTGACTTAAAAGAGGGAAAGGAAGGCAGGGGTGAGGAGCCCTGCTCTACCTAGGACAGAGGTGGGCCAGGAAGTGAGACAAGTCAACCTCCGCTGGGGGAGAAGGATGGTCAATGTGTGCACGGGTGGCGGGGTGCACTCAGACTTCAGAAATGGCCAAATGTTAACAAAAAAAAACCAGGTGTGTAAGTTCTGAGGAAATATGATATTTACTTAGAAATGAAAATCGATTGCCTTTAACTTATGATAAGATAATTACGTTCCTCTGAGTCACTGTCATGCCGTTTGTGTTCATAAACCTCCCTCATTAAGTAGTAAGGGCATGTATTTTATCTTAATGCCTTTTTTTTATAGGGCTGTGGATTTCTGCATTTATCTACCTCTGTTTTCCTGTGTAGACACAGGACTGTGTGGCCTCACAAGGAGAGATAACTTATTGTCTAGCGACTATTTCTCTGGAACCCAGCCTGAGGCTTCAGTGGGCTTCAGTGTCTCCTCTGCCTGCCTGACAGTGTAACCCTGGAGGATTCACTTTATCTACTTGCTCCTGTTCTCTCATCTGCACAGGAAAGTTAAGACATGATGGTGCCCGTAGGGCTGTTGAAAGCATTAAATGAGATACTGCTACACCACCGCGATGAAAAAGGTGCTGGCCTTGTCTACCGCTGGCTCATGGCCTCAGCCATTGCTCTACACCATCCCAGGCACCAGCACAGCTATGGAAACATGAATGGGTATTGGGTTGACAGTGTGAGCTGAGAGATCAGAGCCAATTCAGATGGAGGCTGGGTTCAGATCCTGCCTGATGACTCACTAGCTGCCTGACTTTGTGGATGACTTGGCCTAGCTGCCTGAACATGCAAGCTTATAACTCTTTCCCTCTGCCTTTCTTCATCTGCGAAATGGGTCTATTAATAGCAATGACCTCCTAGAGTGGTTGTGAGGATTCAGTGAGTCTGCATATATATCACATTTAGCATAGCTGGGTGTGGTGGTGGACACCTGTAATCCTAACCACTCAGGAAGTTCAGGCAGGAGGATCTCAAGTTCGAGGCCAGCCTGGACAATTTAGCCAGATCCTGTCTTTTTACTTTTTTGGGTACTCAGGGGCACTCATTCAACCACTGAGCCACATCCCCAGCCCTATTTTGTATTTTATTTAGAGACAGGGTTTCATTGACTTGCTTAGCACCTCACTTTTGCTGAGGCTGGCTTTGAACTCACCATCCTCCTGCCTCAGCCTCGCAAGCTGCTGGGATTACAGGCATGTGTCACCGTGCCCAGCCAGACTCTGTCTTAAAATAAAATAAAATAAAAAGACTGAGGGTGTAACTCAGTGGTAAAAACATTTGTCTAGCATGTGTAAGTGTCTGGGTTCAATCCCCAGCACTGTAAAAGATCAAAAATTTAAAAAGTGAAAATATCATACAGAGTTAGGTGTGGTGGCATGCATCTGTGGTTCAGTTATGTTGAAGACTGAAGGCAGCAGGAACACTTGAGCCTAGAAATTTAAGGCTAGCCTGGGCAACAGTGAGACCCAGTTTAAAAAATTTTAGGCTGGGTGTGGTGGTGGACACCTGTAATCCCAGAGGCTCAGGAGGCTGAGGCAGGAGGACTGCAAGTTCAAATCCAGCCTCAGCAACTTAGCAAGATCCAGTCTCAAAAATAAAAAAATAAAGGGCTAGGGATGTGGCTCAGGCATTGAGCACCCCCGAGTATAATCCCTGGCCACCTCCCACCACAAATTAGTATAGCAAATAAGAGCTCTGTTGTTATTGCTATGAAATAAAAATATGTGCAGGACCTTGAAAGTGTGTATATATTAGCTCTGATCACCCCCAGCAGATGTCTATTGCATCATTGTGGAAAGGTCTGGAACCACTCCTGGGTATGAGCTAGAGGGACAGCAGGGTGGGCGTCTCTGGGCCAACGCTGCTTCCGTTTCTCTGTGCTGCCTTCCTGAATCCCAGGGTGAAAACCCAGCTCTCCTTGGGGTTGAGCATGGTGTCCCCTCGTTCACTGTTGAGCCAGAGATCCAAGGTGCTCTTGAGAGTGGCTTATTGAAAATGTCCTGCCTGGAGCCTCTGGAGACTCTCAGGGTTGACCTTGGTGGCTGTTATCATGGAAGGATCAGGAAGACTGGAGTCCAGCTCACCTCTCGGCAGCCCTGCCAGCTGCTCCAGTTAGCCACTGAACGCCCAGCTCAGGGCTTTTGTGGTGCCCAGCAACATCCCAGCAGCTGATACTAGCAGGGTCCCTCCAAAGCTCAGATCACCTCTTCTGGGACTGTTTTTGGGAAGACTGGGACAAGTTGAGCCTCATGGGATCGCTGGGGCTCCGGAGGGCAGTCACTTGGCATTCTCAGTCTCTTCTTGGGCAAACCTTACTTGGAAGTCTGAGAAAGTCCCTTCAAATAGGAGAGCCCCTTTAAATTCAAGGGCCCCCGGGTAGGCAGGCGGGGATCATTTGCTCCATACTCCATGTTGCCAGCGTGGCAAGAGACTATATCCATTAGCTCAGTCACTCCTCACGAAAACCCTACAATGCAGATGTCATTGTTCCATGCTTTATCAAGGCATGTGTGTCTCACTGGCATTCTTTAGTCAGGGGAGGTGTGCGGTTGTGAAGACCAGGGACTTTGGAGCCAGACTTCTTGGATTCATATCCAGGTTCTTCCATCAACTACCTGTATGACTTTGGGCACTTGACTTCAAGCCTCAGAGCCTCAGTTTACTTTTCTGTAAAATGGAAAATAACAGTCTTGATAAACTTCATGGGTGATGTGAGGACTCTATTAGCTGTTGAATCACGTTCCAGAAATGTTGCTGAAGCTGATGCGGGGGTGCAAAGGTGATCAGAGAGGAGCAGTCCCATGCCTAGGGCACTTGGCCAGGAAGAAGTATGTGTCTGTTTGGATCCAGGTATGTTTGAGTTTAAAGCTTCTACTCATTATTAAGAGCATTGTATTGTCCACCCACCTCCAGCTACTCTGGAGGCTGAGGCAGGAGTATCCCAAGTTCAAGGCTGGCCTCCGCAACTTAATGACACTCTGTCTCAAAATAAAATGAGAAGGACAGGGTGTAGCTCAGTGGTGGAGCACCCCTGGGTTCGTCCCCAGCACTGTACAAGGACAGAAAGAGCAGTGTGTGTTCTGCATGTGTGTTTCGGAAACACACATGAGCACAGGTTAATTCTGTGGCCCGCGTAGCTCGAGCATCCAGGGACATGCGTCTCTTGCTCCATCGACAAGAGAACTGTGGGGATGTATTTGCAGCTTTTTAGCTCTTTCAGGGAATATCTGTCCTGGAGGGAGGGGAGGAAAGAACACACAAACTAGGCTGGAGGAATGGACCTCAGCCAGCTCCTCAGGAGGAGGTGGAGAGGGACAGAAGTCAGAGTGGAGTGTGTTCCATGTCCAGCACAGCGGGGGCTTTCCTGATGGAATGGGCACTGCCATTCTCCCTGTAATCCTGCCTAATGGCTTAGGGAGCCAGTGGGACTATGGACACACACGGAACTGACAGAGTGATGTTCTAACCCTCCTGCTCTTATTACAGAGCCTTTAAGGCCTTCCCTACCCCAGGCCCTTTGCATGGTCCTTCTGTCTGGAATTGTTCCCATTCTGGGCAGCTTCTGTATTCTAAAGACTTCTTTCCCTAAGCTCTGTATTTGTTTCAAAATCTCATCAGACTTGAATTTATTTATTTATTTGACTTAAAAAAATGTTTTGGCAGATTTCCCCAGCAAGACACCAGGACCGAAAGAGCAAGCTGTTGTTTGTCCTGTTCAGCATCATGGATTCAGAATCTAGAATAATGCTTGGCACTTAGAAGGTGCTTAATATTCTCCCAATGAAAAAAAGAGGAGCTAAGATTCAACCCAGTGTCCAGGCAGGAATTGCTATGACAGCTTATTAAAGATATAATTTTTTGTTGAGTGTAGTGGTACATGCCTATAATCCCAGTGGTTGGAGAGGCTGAGGTGGGAAGATTGCAAATTTGAGGCCAGCCTCAGCAACTTAGTGAGGCCCTAAGCAACTCAGTGAGATCCTGCCTCAAAATAAAACTTAAAAAAAAAAAAAAGGCTGGGATTTAGTTCAGTGGTAAAGAGCTTCTGGGTTCAATTCTCAGTAAATAATAATAATAATAATAATGATAAAATGTAATTTTCTTTCTTTCTTTCTTTCTTTCTTTCTTTCTTCCTTTCTTCCTTTCTTCCTTTCTTCCTTTCTTCCTTTCTTCCTTTCTTCCTTTCTTCCTTTCTTCCTTTCTTCCTTTCTTCCTTTCTTCCTTTCTTCCTTTCTTTCTTTCTTTCTTTCTTTCTTTCTTTCTTTCTTTCTTTCGAGATTGAACTCGGGTACTTGACCACTGAGCCACATCCCCAGCCCTATTTTGTGTTTTATGTAGAGACAGGGTCTCACTGAGTTGCTTAAGTGCCTCGTGTTGCTGAGGCTGGTTTTGAACTTGCGATCCTCCTGTCTCAGCCTCCCAAAGTGCTGGGATTACAGGCGTGTGCCACTGCACCCAGCTAAGATATAATTTTCATGCACACATGCCATCTGTTTGAAGTGCAGAATTCAGTGATTTTAGTATATTCACAGAATTGCACAGTTTCATCACCTGGAAGGAAAAGCCCTACCCATGAGCAGTCAGCTCCCTATTCCCTGGCCCCCAGCCCTGGCTACCCTCATATGTCATCTGTCTCTATGGATTTGTCCCTGATGGAATCACACCGTATGCCCATCAAGCAATGGCATTGTTGTGTCTGCTCAATCAAATGGCAGAATCTGGCTTCTGGGAGGAGCTCATTTGTACCTGCTCAGGCCTCACCCTCCCAGGGCTCCACTGAGGAGGTTAGGGTCTGGGGAGGCCAAACCTTTGCAGCCAGGTGGCCGGGCAGGCATGCCATCCCCTGGGCCACTTCAGTAGCATCTCACCTTTCATCTTTATAGAGGGAGGACAAAGATCAAAATGCCTTGTTCCCAGACAAAAACAGACAGAGCATTTTAATGATTAACACCATAACACTGTGGTTGGCCTACGCGGGTCTGCTGCGAGCAGGACAGTGATGGCCTTGCTGCGTCACTCTCTAGACCCCAGGGTGAAGGATAATTGAATAAAGACAGTGCCTGTCTGTGAAAGTCCCCAGCTGGGCTGTGCTCCCTTCTGCTGCGAGGGGTCTGCCTGGTGTGCTGGGGGCTGTTCCAGAGCTATGCTGGAACCCTGGGCACGGAAGCCATTTACACCTGCTCTGCTAGGCATTCTGCACCCATTATCTCTTTTTTGTTCCTTCAGCCACCCAGCAAAGCAGCTGTCATTACCTCCATTTTACACATTAGGCCTCTAAATCCCAGCTTTAATCTCTCCTTCCTGCCTACCAGGTCACAGAATCCAAAAGCACCTACAGAAGTATCTGGAAATAAGAGATGCTGCTGCAGAGGCAGCAGTTTACCCCCTTACCCCTTCTTTGTCTCTTCTTTTAGGATTGGATTTCCTTTTGACTGCTCCTGGGAGAAAGCTGCCACTCTGGGTTCTGCCCCACCCTGTGCCGGCCACACGCACACCTTGGCCTTGATGCTTTTTTCCCTCAGGAGCTGATTTGCCCAGGTTTTCATCATCCTTCACTCCGGGCTCCTCTATTGAGCTCCTCTGTGCCTGGCACCTGCCACCCACGGTAGGTACAGAGGTGACCGTGGTGTGGTTGAGATTCTCAGGGTCCTCACGGTGCCGTGGGGATCAGGAGAACAGCACACAAGCAGCTTCTGGTGAGCATGGCGGGCATTCCTTCAGGGGGATTCATGCTGTTGCACGTGGTTACAAACCCATTTTGTCCCAGATGTTGGAACACGTATAAAAAGTTAAATTGAGCAAAACATATTAACATGTTAATCACATCTGTTGTTGAAATCCTCACAACATCGAAAACTTGGGCCTTAATAGGCTAAAGGAATTAAAACCAACTTGAAGAAATCCAAGAGGATCTATCTCCCAGAGAAGGTGTCCTTTCGGTAGGAAAACTGCAACATAAATAGGAGTTTATTCATCATTAATTCTTGGGCAGACCAGTTGGTGATGTTGGCTCACCTGTTTCCGTCTCTTTCATTTAAGTGAATGTTCTCTCTCTTTTATATTTATTTATTCATTTTAGTAGCAGGGATTGAACTCAGGGGCGCCTAACCACTGAGCCACATCTTCAGCAGTTTTTAAATATTTTATCTAGAGACAGCGTCTCACTGAATTGCTTAGGGCCTCGCTAAGTTGCTGAGGCTGGCTTTGAACTGGCGATCTTCCTGCCTCAGCCTCCTGAGCCGCTGGGATTACAGGAGTGTGCCACTTGCCCGGTTTAAACAGATGTTCTTGATATCACTTAGCTGGACTTTCTGCAATAGCTCTTGAGACCAGAGACTGGCCTTGGACCCCAGGAGAATAGATTCTTGGGGAGGCTGTTGACTACTGATTAGCCTGGCTTGAGAAGATGAGCTCAGCCAGTCAAATTATTATTATTTTGGGGCTGGAGCCATGGCTCAGTGGTAGAGCGCTTGCCTCGCATGTGTGAGTCACTGGGTTCGATCCTCAGCACCACATAAAAAATAAATAAATAAAATAAAGATACTGCGTCCATCTACAACTAAAAAAATATTTAAAAAAAAATTATTATTATTTTCAGAAAGTTGGGCCTGGGAGCAGAGAATCCCATCCAGTTGGTGCTAGAGCAACAGTGGCAAGGTAAGGCTGGGGTCGGGAGGTCACAGTGACTGTGTGAGTGACAGTATGGAACCCTAGAACAACTGACGCAGACCAGAAGACAGAAGATGAGATGTCGTGAAGGTGAGGAGAGAGAGGGAGGGGGAGAGAGATTGAGCACGCACACACATGTCAACAGCTCTCCAGCCTCTGGTGTGGCCTTTCCTCCCCTTCCTGTCTTGGTGTGTCTGTGGGAGGTCAGGAACAGTCTCATTACACATCCCTCCTTTAAAAATGAGCTTAAATGAGTCTTGGTTCTTAAAACCAGACTCCTAGCTGTACCAGTGCTGTACTCCAGACATGTTTTCAGGGGAAGCAGGGCTTTTCCAGTTGGGTACAGGAAGGGGTCTTAATAAAAGGGCTAACACTGGGTCTGGCTGGACAGCTTTATAAAGACTCTTTCTGCTGGGTTTGGTGGCCCATGCCTGTAATCCCAGCAACTTGGGAGGCTGAGGTAGGAGGATTGCAAGTTCAAGACCAGCCTCGCGATTTAGCGAGTCCCTAAGCAAGTTAGTGAGACCCTGACTCACGATAAAAATATAAAAGGGCTGGGGGTGTGGCTCAGTGGTTAAGCGCCCCTGAGTTCAATCTCCAGTACCCACTCCCAGCAAACAAAAGTTCTTTGTGATTTATGGGAAGGAAAGCACAATGACAATGAGTGTGTCCCACTAGGGCCCACCAGTGAATCTTGATGCACGAGGCTGGCCCTTGTCAGGAACACACCCGTCCAGCCCCCTCTCATTCCTGGACTCTTCCCTCACCCCCATCTCTTCCTCACTTTAAAAAATATATATATCATACCCACCCCCTACACCTCTCTTTCTAGATAGTGCTCATCAGAGGCTTTGCAAAGCTGGGGACACGCTGGACCCCCCCATAAGCCTCCGCCTTCCTGCAGCCCTCTGGGGCTAGCAGTCTTTTTGTTATCAGGAGCAAGGAGATTTCAGAGTTCCCCTCATCTGTCATGGAACTGGAGTGTTTCCTGTCTGGCCTCCTCCCAGTGGTGCTGACCTTGGGCAAGTGACTCACTCTCTTTACATCTTGTTCTCTTCACCTGTGAAATGGGAGTAATTATATTTACCAAGCTGACCTCCAGGGTGGAGCTTTCCAGTTTCTGTGGGGAAGCAGCGTCAAGTCTGTCTGTCTGTCTTTCCTTCCTTCCTCCCTCGCTCCTTTCCTGTTTCTTTCCTCCCTCCCTCCCTCCCTCCCTCTCTCCCTCCCTCCCTCCCTCCCTTCCTTCCTTCCTTCCTTCCTAGTTTCCTCCTCCTCCTCCTCCTTCTTCTTTTCAGTGCTGAGGATCATGCCCAGAGCCTGGCACACACTAGGCAAGCCACTCTACCCCTAAGCTGCATGGCTACTCTGAGAAGGATCTGGAAAAGATTTTGTCAACTCTTCATGAGAAGAAAACAGAAGATCCAGTCTCTTTTGTCCCTCTGGATATTTTTCCAGATGTGATGCCTGGCATTGCAGCAGCCCTCTTGTGACTATGAGGGGAGATAGTCTGGGGACAAACTGATATATATAGAGAGGAAAAACCTGGACTCTTAAAGTTGTCAAATTAACCCTGAAGTCACTCCACCTCTGGCCTTCATGTTGAATTGGGAGAAATAAACCTGTAATAACTATACTAGCATTCTGTATCAAAATCCTCAGATAAAATGCAAGAAAATGAGTTTTCTGGTACCCTGAAATGCAGATGGGAGAGTGATGTTTGGTGATTCCTGGGCATGGATTGTTTTCTTCCCGCAGGTGAGGAAATGGACCAATTCCTGCTGTATTTAAATACTCCCTTAAACACAAACCGCAGTTGTTAGGGTTAATCTTCTAGCTTAGTGACAGGAGCCATGAGTAAGAATAGAAAGTAACACAGCCCTTTGTGTCTCATCAGAAGCTTGGGAGAAGTCTAAGATATGTGCAGTGACCTGCATCTGCCTTGTGTGGTCATTCTGAATTCAGTAAGTTTCTCTACAATTGGATAATTAAAATGGTCACTTGACAATGATGAAATAAGTCAGGCACAGTGGCACACATCTGGAATCCCAGCTACTTAAGAGGCTGAGGCAGGAAGATTGCGAGTTAGAGGCCAGCCTCAACAATGTAATGTGGCCTTAAACAACTTAGTGAGACCTTGTCTCAAAATAAAAAATAGAAAGGGATGGGCATGTATATTAGTGATAAAGTGACCTTGGGTTTAATCCCTAGTACTACCAAAAAAGAAAAAATTAAAAAAAGAAAATAGGTATTTACTATAATGGGTACACATGTGTAGGCGTGTGTGGGGGAAGGGGCTTTTTGTAACCTACCTGAAACCCCCATAGTTGCTCTATTTGAGACAGTGCATTTCCTAATTAAATACTCTTGGTGGCTGTTGGTCCCTAAATGGGGATGCATTCAGCTTTACGCTTCACTCTAGCTATAGTGATGACAATTCTCAGCACTTCTCTGCCCATCCCAGTGTATCTGCCTCCTTATCTCATCCAGAGCATTGTAGAAGGGAACAAAGGAATCTAATCTTCAGGACGATGTCTCGCAGATGGAGCAGGATAGCACATCCAGCATCGAAGAATCGGAGTCTAGGAGGCTTTGACCTTGCGATCTCTGAGGGAGAACACAGATGCAGCTTGGGAGCATCAATCTGTTTTTACGTGACGCACTGACAGCTGGCACCACTGTGATAACAGCGAGTCCCAGACATGCATCTTCATTCAATCTCTCTGGTACACGTGGTTTGGCTTCTCAGAGGACAAAGACTCAGATCTGGTCCTCTTTCTTCTCATGCCTGCATGGTGAGACTAGCGGAACCAGGATGGAGAGACAAAGCTTTGCGGAGGCTGGGATGGAGATTTTGGCAAAGGGTAGACATGCTGTCCTTCACTCAGGTGAGGGACCAGGTGGGCGGAGAGGTGGCATGTGGCATGTTCTCACTGCAGGGTCACCTCTGGGGTGCAAGGCAGGCAGCTTGGCTCTGCTCTCTAGCGTGCAGCTGGGGTTGGATGCAAGGAGCTCAGGCTCTTGGTGGGTGACGAGACCCTGCGTTAGGACTTAACAACTGCTCATCTTTTTTTTTTTTTTTTTGGTACCAGGGATTGAACTCAGGGGCGCTTAACCACTTAGCCACATCCCTAGCACTTTTTAATATTTTATTTAGAGACAGGGTCTCCCTAAGTTGCCTAGGGCCTTGCTAAGTTGCTGAGGCTGGCTTTGAATTCACGATCCTCCTGCCTCAGCCTCCCGAGCCTCTGAGATTACAAGCAAGAGTCACTGTGCCAGGCTCCTATGGAAGATATTGATGGAGCAGTGGTTGGTTGGTTTGTTTTGGTGCTTGGAACTTAACCCAGGTCCTTGCACCTGAAAAGCACACACTCCCGTTGTTCCATGGGAGAGTTTTATGTTGGGGATGCATAAGGTCAAATTTTCTCCCTTCCTTCATTTCTTTCGTTGTCTCATTTAAAAAACAACTTTCCAACTGGCCTCTGACATCCTCTCCCCAGTTCTTGTAATAATGTGGATTGTTGCCACGTCCTTGTGCTCCAGGCCTTTGTTCTGGGCACCACCCCAGCATCTCTCTTGAGTCTCACGACAATCTCATCAGGAAACTCTGCCTCAGAGAGTTTAAGTAACTTGCTCGATGTCACACAGCTAGGGAAGGCTAGGGCTGGAGTTTAAATATAGATAGGCTGACTACAAACCTGTTTCCCCAAACAAGGGAAGGACTACCCTGCTGTAGAATGTTGGGGGTGAGGAGATGAAAAGCAACAGACAGATATAAGTGATTTGGGGGCACTACTCATTGGGACCCAGAGACAGGTTGAGTGACTGATTCTCTGTTTTCTGCATGACAATGTTGTCCTGTTCGTGAAGTCCTCCTGCTCCTTCAGTGGTTCCTGACTCTTCTGTACAACTTGAGAGACAGCTCTTTGTGTGCCCAGACACCATCTGAGCTGCTATCTATCCCCAATTCCCAAGAACTCAGCAGCCTTCAGAGGAGGAGAGTGAGGTGACCTAGGCTTCAACACAGCACCGTCAGTAGCCAACACATGGTATATTAGTAGGTATCCTTTTGATGTTATGTGGGAATAATAATAAAAAAAAATACTCTCTCTTGCAGGACCCAGTGATTCATTTCTTTCTGTCCTCCTCTGCCCACGAAAGCCCTTTTCCTTTCTCTCAGTTAAGAGCAATAAAAGAATTGTCGGCATCAAACAGATCAAGGCACAGGGAATATGAGGCTTGACTGAAGGTTTTGTTACTCTTCACTCTTGCTGCTTGACGATGACGACAGTCAAGAAAGCTTCCTGCAGCCGGGCGCGGTGGCTCAAGCCTGTAATCCCAGCACTCAGGGAGGCTGAGACAGGAGAATCGCGAGTTCAAAGCCAGCCTCAGCAATGGCGAGGCGCTAAGCAACTCAGTGAGACCCTGTCTCTACATAAAATACAAAATAGGGCTGGGGATGTGGCTCAGTGGTAGAGTGCCCCTGAGTTCAATCCCCGGTACC
>PVHX01016912.1:0-41677 GCA_004024805.1 Geosciurus inauris | reverse complement strand
GGGTTGAACTCAGGGGTTACTTGACCACTGAGCCACATCCCCAGCCCTATTTGGTGTGTTTTTTTTTTTAAAGAATATTTTTATTAGTTGTTGATGGATCTTTGTTTTATTCAATTATTTATATGTGGTGCTGAGAATCGAACCCAGGGCCTCACACATGCAAGGCAGGCACTCTGCCACTGAGCCACAACCTCAGCCCCTATTTGGTGTTTTATGTAGGGACAGACAGGGTCTCACTGAATTGCTTAGTGAGGCTGAGGCTGGCTTTGAACTCCTTGCGATTCTCCTGTCTCAGCCTCCCAAAGGGCTGGGATTACAGGTGTGCACCACCGCACCCAGCTGAGAATGGTTTTTTACTGGGAAAAGAAAACTACAAAAATCCCAGCCTAGCTGCTTGTAATCCTAGAACTTGGGAGTCTGAGACAGGAGGATCTCAAGTTCAAGACCAGTCTCAGCAACTTAGCAAGATCCTGTCTCAAAATAAAAAATAAAAAGGGGCTGGGGATGTGGTTTAGTGTTTAAGTGCCCCTGGGTTCAAACCCTGCTACAAAAAATAAATTAAAATTAAATAAATTAAACTAAAATAAATTTTAAAATACAATAAAATAAAAAATAAAAAGGGCTGGGATAAAGCACTCTGGGTTAAATATCTAGTATCAAAACAAACAAACAAACACACAAACACACAAAAAAACTAAACCCAATGCTGTCTTGAAAACTGAAGAATTTCCTGGCTTCAAATGGAATGTCAGGCCATAATTTTCTATATAAGAAGCATTTAGAAAGAAGCAGAAAACATATTAGTATACACATATTTTTCATCAACACTCTTACCAGTTCTCCCTCAGGACCACCAAAATCCAAATAGAGATTTCTGATGCCATCATCAGCAGACATTTTCAGTCGTTCAAATGGGTAGCGGTACAATATGGTGCTGGAGCCTCCATTTTCCCTGGATATAGTGAACCCATTTTCATAGTGGACAGTGAATCTTACCTCTTGGCCATTTAACGTGCAGCCTGTCAAAGACAAGAAAAAAGAAAAAAAGAAATATTAGTACAGTCTCTACTTTAGTTGTCAAATGGAAAAGGATTCTTCTGTCTTCAAAAAAGGAAAAAGGGGCTAGAGTTGTGGTTCAGTGGTAGAGCACTTGCCTAACATGTGTGAGGCACTGGGTTCGATTCTTAGCACCACATATAAATAAATGAATAAAATAAAGTCCATCAACATCTAAAAAGTATTTTTAAAAAATAACAAAAAAAGGGAAAAAGAATCTTTTCTTTCATTCTTAATCTTTTTTTTTCCTTCCTTCCTTCCTTCCTCCCTCTCTTCCCCTCCTCCCTTCCTTCTTGGTACTGAGGATTAAACTCAGGAGTGCATTACCACTGTGCTTAGTCATTTTTAAAATTTTGAGACAAGGTCTCACTAAGTTGCCCAGGCTGGCTTCAAACTTGCAAACCTGTGATCCTATTGCCTCAGCCTCTAGAATCTCTGGGATTACAGGAGTGTACCACTGCACCTGGTCAAGAATCTTTTCATGGGAATGTATGATGCCTAACCTAAAACTGTATATCAACACAGTATCAATTAGTTACTTGTACTGGCAAGCTTTTATAAACTGTGTAGGTGTGTGTGGTACTGATGAAGTAAGAGGTGGGAGTTATGGTGCATGCCTATAATCCCAGTGACGTGGGGGGCCTGAAGCAGGAGGATCACAAGTTCAAGGCCAGCCTCAGCAACTTAACAAGACCGTATATCAAAATAAAAAGTAAAAAGAAGCCGGGTGTGGTGGCGCAAGCCTGTAATCCCAGCACTTTGGGAGGCTGAGATAGGAGAATCGCGATTTCAAAGCCAGCCTCAGCAATGGCAAGGCGCTAAGCAACTCAGTGAAACCCTGTCTCTACATAAAACACCAAATTGGGCTGGGGATGTGGCTCAGTGGTCAAGTGCCCCTAAGTTCGAGCTCCAGTACCAAAACAAAACAAAACAAAACAAGTAAAAAAGAGTCATGTAGCTCAGTGGTAAAGCACCCCTAGGTTCAATCCCCAGTACAAAAAAAAAAAAAAAAAAAAAAAAAGGCACCACCCATACTTTCAGACACTTCATAAAAACAAAAGCACAGGCATGAAATCCCTCTGTGTAAGGCAGAATGTACAAAATGTACAGAATGTGAGTAAACACCAAACTGAGTAAGGCCAAAAGTCAAGGGAAGTTTTCCAGTAAGAGATGGGCTCTACAGAATAGATAAAACTGGATGGGTAGAGAGGATTAAGAAGGATTCAACTGAGAATGGGAAAAGAACAAGGGCAGAGATGCCTTTTAGGGGCAGTAACATGATTCAGTTGGTATTTAGGAAGGAGATAATGTTTACCAAAGGGAAAGGTTATGCTCAGTGAAAGTCATGCTGTCCTTTCAAAGATAAAACTTGAAGGTTACATCTAAATTGACAGGCCACAAAAAAACTTTGATCATCAAAACTAGCAAACACGTTCTATCAAGACTGCTGAAGTCTGTTCAGTGAAGACTTTGAGAAGAGACTATTAGTGAGGGGGGATTAAAAGTGAGAGACTCTCTGAGACTTGGGAATTAGCACAGCTTAAACTGAACTTAAAAACACTGAAGGATCTGAATTGATCTTTGTTTGATCACTTTAACCAGAAAGAATGGCTCTTGAACAAGCAAGTCATCATACAAGTCCAATATATTCTTTCACTGGATATGCAAAAACATTCAGTGAGTCAAGGCAGCTAGCTGTTGTGTTTAAAAACTGGAGGAAAGGAGAACAGGTAAATATTGAAGGTGATCCTCTCACATTACTCAAAAGTTTTAGACAATGGACTTTAAAATTAACTACCTGGAAAAACAATCCAATGCACTAATCTCTAAATGAATGGATGAGGGGTTTGGAGGAAGAGCTGGACACCACTCAAGGCAATCAGGATATAGTCCTATTAACATCCCTAAAGTTACAGGCTAGTCAAGAGTACAGAGGACTAAAGAGAAAAGAGGAACTGTCTTAGTCTAGAAAAGAAAAGCTCAAAGAAAAAGGATCACCCAAGTCCTTGCCTTTCTGGCTGGAGAAAGTGCAGTGTAGGGGCTGGGGTTGTGGCTCAGTGGCAGAGCGCTTGCTTAGCATGTGTGAGGCACTGGGTTCGATTCTCAGCACCACATATAAATAAATAAAATAAAGACAGAGTTAGTTAACATATACATGAGATTTTAACTCATCTAAAAATTAAAATAATAAACTTTGAGGGCTTCAAAACTAACATCTTTACGTCTTTGAGAGTAGGTTCCTTGCTTATACCTACTTCAATACCTATCTGCAAGCTGGGGTAGGTGGTCAGGGACAAGGTGTTGATCAGGAATGGAGTGAGAAAGTAGAAGAGAAAGGCCTGTGTGGATGAACCACAGAGACCCAGGAATCACTCATCCAAGACCAATCATTTTTTCCCCTCCCTGTATACATTTATTTGCTACTGAAAATTAAAATAGAACACCAAAATTTCCTTTTATTGCAATTCAAATTTTTGAGAACCAGAAAATATAATTATCTACTCTAATTATTACACTCTAATCAAACTACCCAATATTCTCTTCACATCTCTTCCAGTTCCTGAGTTGGTTTTTTTTTTTTTTTTTTTTTTGGTACCAGGGATTGAACTCAGGAGTACTCAACCACACACATCCCAGCCCTATTTTTTGTGTTTTATTTAGAGACAGGGTCTCACCGAGTTGCTTAGTGCCTCACCATTGCTGAGGCTGGCTTTGAACTCACAATTCTCCTGTCTTAGTCTCCCAAAGTGCTGGGATTATAGGCATGTGCCACCATGCCCAGCCCTGAGTTTTATTTCATAGATTAGGCTTCTAAAATTCACAGGAAGACTTGAGACCTATTGGTACTTGATTGGGTCAAATAGAAAAGTAAAACTAAAGTATACTGAAACCATTTATGTACATTTTAACTGCACAGATTCCTTATAAATTACTGGCATTAAAGCATGAAGAGATCCCCAACACCAAAAAAGAGTAGAAAGGGATGCAAAAGAATAAAGACATTACAGAACTCATACATAAGCTATTCAAAATCATTGTAGTCTAAACATAGGAAAGCATGCCTAAAATTACCAAACTGAAGAATAAGATAAAATTTATGCCTAGATTGACTGTGTCATCATCAGTCCCTATTCTAGCATACTCAGAAGGATCTCATCCATGATATATGCAATAACTGAAGGCATATTTGAATGGTAAACTTTGTGATTCACTCTGAACTCCCTTAGGATAGTTGTCTCTTTGTTGTTCTCTTTCAAGCTGGGAAAATCTTACACTTAGGCAGTATCTCTATTTTGCCACACATTCTTTCCATGCATATAACAATGTCCGCACTCCTTGCTGCCTACAGGGAGAGCCACTTGTGACCTCTCGTAATATCCTCTCACTTCTGTTCTGTGGTTGGGGTGGGCCTTCTGACAGAGGGGAAGGGAATTTAGCATAAGGATTCAGTCAAGTTATGAAGTTGCTTTATTAGCATTTCTGAACTGACTGGATGAGAGTCCACTGAATCTTCAGGGGAATTTTCTTTATTTTCACATGGGGAAAGACCTGAGAGTCAAAGTTGGGTTAAATTTTTGCAATGGGTCCATTGGGAGGTGAGCTAAACCCTTGAGAAGTTGCTCCAAGGTTGCCTGGGAGAAAAAAAACTATAGCCCTGAAAGAGACTAAAACCTCAAACTTTAACAAGTTGAAATGAGCCAATTAAGACCAATCATTTTAAACAGCTCTCCAATGAGCATTTCTCTGAAGCGTATATAATCTATCTGCAGTACATAAATTTGACTTCACCTTGAAAACTTAAGATATTAAACTAATTTCCCAAATAATGGTTTTATTTTTTTAATATATATATTTTTTAGTGGTAGATGGACACATTTCTTTCTTTATTTATTTTTATGTGGTGTTGAGGATCGAACCCAGTGCCTCATGCTTGCAAGGCAAGTGCTCTACCACTGAGCCACAATCCCAGCCCAAATACTGGTTTTACTGAGCTACAATTCACATATCATACAACCCATTTGCCATTTGAAGTGTACAACTCAACAATCTGTTGTATATTCAGAGTTGTAAATATTTATTTATTTAATTTTTGGGGGTACTGGGGATTGAACTCAGGGGTATTTAACCACTGAGCCACATCCCCAGCCCTTCATTTATTTTTAATTAACAAAGAAAACATATTGGTTTTCTTTTTGGTACTGGGGATTAAATCTAGGAACACTTTGCCATTGAACTACATCCCCAGTCCTTTTTATTTTTACTTTTTAAATTTTGAGATATAGTCTTAAGTTGCTGAGCTTGGCCTCAAACTTGTGATCCTCACCAAGTTGTGATCCTGAGTTGCTGAGATTACAGGCCTGTATCACTATGTCTGGCCATACTGGTTTTCATCTAAAATTTAGAGTAGTGGTTCCCAATCCTAGTTGGACATTAAAATAATCTATGAAACTTTTAATGTCCTAGCCAAATGAAAAAGAATCTATGGCTGAGCGTGGTAGTCCACGCCTATAATCCCAGTGGCTCAGGAGTCTGAGACAGGAGAATCCCAAGTTCAAAGGCAGCTTCAGCAATGGCAAGGCACTCAGCAACTCAGTGGTTGAGTGCCTGAGTTCAATCCCCAGTACCAAAAATAAAAAGAATCTATGGGCAGACTTTGGCCACTGATACTAAAAAGCTCCCGAGCTCCCTAGGCATTTCTGTGGTACAATCAAGGATGGGGAATGCTGATACACCAAGCACGAACACTTGGTGTTAGTAATAATGGCTGATGATTATGTTGATCTCTTTTCTACTTCCTGGTATGAGGGACTAAATCCAGAGGCCTCTACCACTGGATTACATCTATAGCCCTTTTTATTTTTTATTTTGAGACAGCATCTTGCTAAATTGCCAAGGTTGGCCTCAGGCTTCCCAGTTGCTGGTATTATAGGCATGTGCCTCTGTGCCCAGTTCTTATTTATTTTTACTTCTTTACCCGGTAAATACTTGTTGATCTAAAGAAGTAAGAAAGACTGACACTGTATGTCCATTAGGTATCTAATATGATCATAAGAACACATCACCCATGAGAGGGAAATGCATGGGTTTCAAGTACTGGTCTGAGAGTCAGAAAAGACCTATTCAAGCCCCAATCACAGTGGCCTTAGTTCCTGTTAAATGAAAAGCAATCTGGGACATCTATATGTATGCATACAGTTACTATAGTATATATAAAACGGTACCTCAAATTCATAGAAACTGATAACGACTGGCCACCAGAGGGCACTTTTACAAGGGAAAGTGACACTATAAGTGTTTAATTTGAGCAAGTGTTGAGCACATATTTTCAGCCTTTTGAAGAGAAATTCCTATTCCAAATTCTTTATTATTATTATTGCCAGTACTAGAGATTGAACACAGGGGAACTCTACCATTGAGTCCTTTTTGTTTAATTATTTTGGTATTGGGGATTGAACCCAGAGACATTTTATCACTGAATGACATCCCTAGTCCTATCTATCTATCTATCTATCTATCTATCTATCTATCTATCTACCTACCTACCTACCTACCTACCTACCTACCTACCTGCTTGTTTATTTATTTATTTTTGTGCTAGGTATTGAACCCAGGGCACTTAATTACTGGGCCACATCCCCAGCCCTTTTTTTTATTTTTTGGGTACTGGAGATTGAACTTGGGGCACTCGACTACTGAGCCACATCCCCAGCCCTATTTTATGTTTTATGTAGAGACAGGGTCTCACTGAGTTGCTTAGTACCTTGCCATTGCTGAGGCTGGCTTTGAACTCGCGATTCTCCTGTCTCAGCTTCTCTAAGTGCTGGGATTATAGCTTGTGCCACTGCGCCTGGCCCCAGCCCTTTGTTTATTTATTTAATTATTTTAAATTTTGAGGCAGAGTCTCGCTAAGTTGCTGAGGCTATCTTTGAACTTATGATCTTCCTGCCTTAGCCTCTCTGGTTGCTGGAATTACAGGCATGCTTCACTGTTGCCTGGCTTTTTAAAAATTTTGACACAAGGTCTTGCTAAATTGATTACAGCCTTGCTAAACTGCTGAGGTTGGCCTCAAGTTTGCAACCCTCCTGTTTTAGCCTACTGAGTAACTGGGATTACAGGCATGTATCACTATTCCTGAACAAATCTTTTATTTTTTTTCTATAGCCATGAGTTTGCAGATGTTCATATTTAAGAGTGTTTATTGATAATTTAGATTCAAAACTTAACTAGAGAGTCAATGCATCTAGTACTCAGTGAATCCTTAAACTACTAAATGTGGATTAAAATGATGAGCAATAAAAATGCCATGTTGAATATAGAGTGTTATAAATATGCTTAGAGACATGTGCCAGGCCTAGGAAAACTGCATGTGATACACAGACACCAGGTTTCTTTCCATTATCACCATTTTGGGGGGAGGAGGTACTAGAGATTGAACTCAGGGGCACTCGACCACTGAGCCATATCCCCAGCCCTATTTTGTGTTTTATGTAAAGACAGGGTCTCACTGAGTTGCTTAGTGCCTCACCATTGCTGAGGCTGGCTTTGAACTTGCGATTCTCCTGTCTCAGCCTCCCTAAGTGCTGGGATTATAGGCTTGCGCCACCTTGCCCGGCTTCCATTATCACCATTTTTAACTGCCACATTTTAGCTCATTTTATACTCTGGCACACATGACCATGGTTGTACTTTAAAATAAAGCCTAACGGTTCCATTTAGTTACATTTCATTTCATTTAATGAAATGTCAGTATCTTGCTGGGTGTAGTGGTACACGCATGTAATCCCAGTGACTTGGGTAGCTGAGGCAGGAAAATTGAAAATTCCAGGCCAGTCTCTGCAATTTAGTGAGGCTCTGTCTCAAAATAAAGAATAAAATATACTGGGGATGCAGTTCAGTGGTAGAGCAACTCTCAGTTCAATACTGGTACAAAAAAAAAAAAAAAAAGTCAGCATCTCTACCTAGAGAGATTTCCTTGATCAGTTCAGCAGCAGCATGGCAACCCTGAACCAGTATCCTGGTCCAGGTCGACAGATCCCGGTGTGTCTCCACCCTGAAGAGATGCATCTCAATGCCCTGCCGAGAACCTGTCCTGGTGGCAAATGTAAGGTCAGATCCAAGGGAAGGTGATCGACATCCAGAGCCAGAATGAACCAACCTAGGACCAAAACAGAGCAGAGATCAAAACTAATTAGTGCATTATAAAATGTCAGGGATTTATGCTCATTGATAAGCAGAAACTTATTAAAGCCATCAGCAGTTTTTGGATAAGTACATTTCAAAGCAAGATAGTAGATACTATTTCTGTTTTCTCATATAATGTCCCCTAGTGATTGACATCTAAAGATAAGATAGTATCTTCATAAAGAAAGCACCCACAGAGCTGGGTGTGGTGGCACATGCCTATAATCCTAGTGATGTGGGAGGCTAAAGCAGGAGGATTACAAGTCCAAGGCCAGTCTTGGCAATTTAGCAAGGCAAGGCCCTCAGCAACTTAGTGAGACCCTATTTTAAAATAAAAAATAAAAAGTTCTGGGGATGTGGCTCAGTGGTAAAGCACCTCCCCCCCCCAACCTCCCGGGTTCAATCCCAGGACCTCCCCTAAAAAAAGAAAAAAGAATGGACAAAGAAAATTTCTATGCGCTATTCTAAACAGTGGAATCTTATTCAGCTTAGAAAAGGAAATCCTGTGAAAGCTGCCACATGGATGAGCCTCAAGGACATTAAATAAAATGAGTGAGTCACAAAAAGACAAATACATCATTCTATTTATACAAGGTACTCAAAATAGTTTCAGAATTCTAATTTTTTTTGAAAGCTAGAATTTTATCACTGGCAACAAATATTATCACTGTTATTCATGACAGCCTCATTTTGGTCATTTTAGAGTAAGTATCTGACAAATACCCATGCCTGACTGACCATATAGTATGGCAGTCAGTAGATATTCCAATTAAAAAATGGTGATCCATGAGGAAAACATCATGGATGTTTATGAAAATGAAAAAGTGTAGCTCATTACTCGATCCTACATGTGCTTTTTTCCTTGAGACAATAGCAGATCATACTTTAGTATGAGTCAGAAGTGTTCTCAGGGGCTGGGTATGGGTTAGAGGGGTATTCTACCATATTCAGTTTGATTGCTAATTCCAAGTCAGACATTATAAAGTAGTATAGGAGATTTTTTTTCCTACATATTTGATTATGAAATATTTTGGACAGGGACTCTAATTCAAACCAGCTGCTGGACTCTTGTTGAGCCGAAGTTGGTTAGGACACATTGCCAAAAGGCTCCTCTTTTGGGAAGGCCAGATGAGCTCATGCAAAAGCATTTTAGCAGCCTTTGCCCCGTAAGTATAACAGTAACTCGATTTTCTACACTGTAAAACAGTCACACTTTTTAAAATAACTTTACTTTTATTTATTTATTTGTGTGTGGTGCTGAGGATCGAACCCAGTGCGTCACCCGCGGTAGGCGATTGCTCTACCACTGAGCCACAACCCCAGCCCCAGTCACACTTTTTTTGAGCACTTGTTGTCTTCCAAAGAAAGCTTATAGGAAAATACTACAAAATCCACAGTACTTATGAAACCAATATGTTTTTCTACCTGCATCATGTATATGGCTTTAACCTCTTTGATTTTTTTTTTAAATATGTATTTTTAGTTGTAGATGGACATAATACCTTTATTTTTTATGTGATGCTGAGGATTGAACACAGTGCCTCACGCATGCCAGGTGAGTGCTCTACCACTGAGCCCCAGCCCTAGCCCCAACCTCTTTGATTTTTAATTTAAAAAATAAAAAATAAAAAAGTTTCTGCCTGGTATGGTGGTACATGCTTGTAATCCCAGTGACTTGGGAAGCTGAGACAGGAGGATCACAAGTTCAAACCAGCTCAGCAACTGAGCGAGGCCCTGTCTCAAAATAAAAAATGAAGCTGGGCATGGTGGCGCAAGCCTGTAATCCCAGCACTTAGGGAGGCTGAGACAGGAGAATCGCAAGTTCAAAGCCAGCCTCAGCAATAGCAAGGTGCTAAGCAACTCAGTGAGACCCTGTCTCTACATAAAACACAAAATAGGGCTGGGGATGTGGCTCAGTGGGTCGAGTGCCCCTGAGTTCAATACCTGGTGCCAAAAAAAAAAAAAGAAAAGAAAAGAAAAGAAAAGGGCTGAGGATATGGCTCAGTGGTTAAGCATCCTTGGTTTTAATCTCTAGTACCAAAAAAAGCAAAACAAAACAATTTCTGGCTTTCATGTCAAGAAAGTATAAAATGAAAGTTCTCTTTATTTCTCATTTTATATTTTAATTAATACTTCACTGGCCTGAAATGTAGCTATTAAAACACACACATTCACTCCTCTCTAATCCCTTGCTTTCCAAGAATCTGTAAGTGTGCAATCCAATATAAACTATAACTCATGTTAATTTACATCACCCTAAAAATGTTACCATATTTTGAACTACAATTAATTTTTGTGTGTGTGGTACTTTGAACACAGGGTCTTGTATATGCTAGGCAAATACTCCTACACCACTGAGCTACAGTCCTAGCCACAAATTACAATTAATTTTTATCAGGGACTATTTAGTTTTGTGGATGGCCACAAAACTTATAGGTTTATGCTATCATTTTCCTGTCTATTTGCTTGTAAGAACATGTTCCAGAGTATTAAAAATAGAAATATAGGGCTGGGATTGTAGCTCAGTGGTAGAGCGCTTGCATGTGTGAGGCACGGGGTTCGATCCTCAGCACCACATAAAAATAAATAAAATAAAGATACTGTGTTCATCTGCAACTAAAAAAAAATATTTAAAAAAAAGAAATATAGAAATTGAACATTCAGCCTTCTCTCTCTCTCTTTTTTGGTGGTATTTGAGATTGAACCCAGGGGTGCTCTACCGTTGAGCTACATCCCTAGTCCTTTTAACTTTTTAAAATTTTGAGACGGAGTCAGTCTGGCCAGTCTATCCAGGCTAGCCTAGAACTTGTGATCGTCCTGCCTCATCCACCTGAGTAGCTGGGATTACAAGTGTACACCACCACACCTGGCTTATTAAACTTTTCCATGAATACTAAATAATCATTATTACATTTAAAGCAGGCAACACTTGAGCAGTTACAATGTGTCAGGTACCACTCTAGGTATTTTACAAATATTAACTCATTTAACATTCATATCTACCCTTTATTAGGAGGGTCCACTTAACAAATGACGAATCTGTAGTACAGAAAGGTTCAGCAAAGGGCTCCTAATTACCTAATATAAGTGGTGGAATAGGAATTAGTATTCAGTTTTCTTGTGGGTTGGTCTCAGTCCTTTTCATTAAATCTTATTTTGGGGGGGGGTATGTTTTAATTGTTAACACCTTTACTGAGAGTAATTCACACACCATTTATGTTCAGTGTTCTTTAGTATATTCAGGGTTTTGCAAACAGCACCACATTCCAATTTATCAGATTTTAATCATTCCAAAAAGAAATCCTATGCATATTGCCCCCTTAACCCTCGTAACCACTAATGTACTATCTTCATAGATTTGCATATTCTGGATATTTCAAATAAATGGAATGATATAATATGTGGTGCTTTATATTTTCAAGATTCATCCATGTTGTAGCATATATTAGAACATTTTTAATTGCTAAATATTATTCTTTTATATGGATATATCACTTTTTTTTCACATTTTGTTTATCCAACAAAATTTTTGGGTAAACAACTTTTTTCAGCAGTTGACAGATACTTGAGATGTTTCCATTTTGGGGTTATTGTGAATAATACTGCTATGAATATTTGTGTATAATTTTCTATGTGGACATAAGTTTTAATTTATCCTGGGTATATAATATAAGAATGGAATTACTAGGTCATCGTAACTCTATGTTTATTTAGCCTTTTTAAGAACTGTCAGTGTTTTCCACAGAGACTGTACCATTTTACATTCCTACCAACAGTGTATGAAGATTCCATTTTCTCCACATACTCACCTAAACTTAATTTTTTTCTTTCTTTTTAATTTTTAAATTTGTTCTAATTAGTTATACATGACTATAGAATGCATTCTGCTTAATATTATCTGTCTTTTTAATTATAGCCATCTTAGGGGGTGGTAAATGGTAACTCACTATGGTTTTGATTTGCATTTCCTTGATAGCTAATGATGTTCAACATTTATTTCATGTGTTTATTGGTGATTTGTATATGTTTCTGGACAAATGTCTATCCCCCCGCCCTTTTTTTTGGTATGTGTATGACACAGGGTCTTGCTATTACACAGGCTGGTCTCAAATTCATGGGCTCAAGTGACCCTCCAAAGTATCTTGGACTATAGGCAAACAGCACCACACTTGGCTTTTCCCACTTTTTAAAAAAATGTGGTACTAGAAATGGAACACAAGGCTTTACATTGTTAAGGAAGTGTTCTACCACTAAGCTACATCCCCATTCCTGTTCTTATTTTTAATTGGGTAATTTATCTTTTTATTATTGAGTTGTAAGGGTTGTTTATATGTTCTATATACCAGCTCTGATCAGAAATACAATCTTCAAATATTTACTCTCATTCTGTGAGCTGTATTTTCATTTTCTTCATGGCAACATTTGGTTTTGTTTTTTTTTTTTTTTTTTAAATATTTATTTTTTAGTTGTAGGTGGACACAATATCTTTATTTTTTATTTTTTTATGTGGTGCTGAGGATCGAACCCAGTGCCTCCCGCGTGCTAGGCGAGCACGCTACCACTGCGCCATAACCCCAGCCCCTCATGGCAACATTTGAAGAGCAAAGGTTAGCTAGGCTCAGTAGCACATGTCTATAATCCCTGTGACTTGGGAAGCCAAGCCAGGAGCAAGTTTGAGACCAGCCTCAGCAATTTAGCAAGGCCCTAATAAGCAACTTAGTGAGACCTTGTTTGAAATTGAAATATAAAAAGGGCTGGAGATGTAGCTCAATGGTAAAAAGCCCCTGGATCCACTCCCCAAAACAAAAAACAAACAAATAAACAAAAAAAGTTGCTGGGCATGGTAGCGCATGCCTGTAATATCAGGGTTAGGGAGTCTGAGACAGGAGGATTGTTAGTTCAAAGCCAGCCTCAGTAATGGGAAGGTGCTAAGCAACTGTGAGACCCTGTCTCTAAATAAAATACAAATAGGGCTGGGGATGTGGCTTAGTGGTTAAGTGCCCCTGAATTCAATCCCTGGTACTCACTGTCCAAAAGTTAAGCCCAATTTATCTATTTTTTTCCCCTTGTGACTTGTGCTTTTGGTGTTATACCTAAGAAAGCTCTACCTAATCCAAGGTCATAAAGATCTACTTCTATATTTTCTTTCATGAGTTTTATAGTTTTGGCTCTTAAATTTTGCCTATATCTTTTCCCTAGTTGCAATTTAAGACCATACTGACAGTATAAACACGAGCACATCATTCCCTTCTTTAGTACCAAAGTGCTGTGGTGATCTATGCTCTATCTAGTCCATGGCCAGAAATTATTTATTTGTGGGATTGTAGTTTCTAGCATTGAATTCATCTATGGGATATGGTAAGTTTCTGTTTCATCTTTCCAGAAGCACAGACTTAAAGAAATGTCTAAGCTTGGCATGGTGGCACATGCCTGTAATCCCAGCTACTAGAGAGGTTGAGGCAGGAGGATAGGAAGTTGAAAGCCAGTGTGGACAAGTTAGGGAGACCCTATCTCAAAATGAAATAAGATTTTTTTTTAAAAAAAGGGCAGGGAGCTGTGTGGTGAGGTACATCTGTAACCCCAGTATCTTGGAAATCTGAGACAGGAGGATCACGAGTAAAAGGGCAGCTTCAGTAATGTAGCAAGACTCTAAGCAGCTTAGTGAGACCCTGTCTCAAAATAAAATATAAAAAGGGCTGAGGATGTAGCTTAGTGGTAAAGCACTACTGGGTTCCATTCCCTTTTCCCACCCTCCCATCAAAAAAATAAAAATAAAAATAAAAGAAAGGCTGGGGATGTAGCTCAGCGGTAGAGCGCTTTCCTAGCATGCGTCCAAGACCCCAGGTACCACAAAAAAAGGGAAAAAAAATGCTTAAGCCTAAAGCTATTGTTTTATCAGAACTACAGTGATTGAAGAGATCTCCACAGTCATATTTACAATTTCTGAATCTTTGGAAAATATTAATTTAATTGCTGTAATTCTAAATACTGAAACATATCCACATATTTTTGTAGAATTCCTGTCATCTTCCCAATGTAACTGGGAAAAAGTAACTACAATTTAAGTATGAGAACTTAAATAATATTTACTGGTAGCTTATTATATGTAAAGCATTGTAGGAAGTCCTAAAACGACTAAGTAATAATTCTTGACTTCAATGAGATTATAATTTAGTTTGTATAAATAAACTGAAAAGAAACTGATGGTTAAATTCAGTCTTCTGCAGTTCTCTTCTGTCCTGAAGGAATCAGGAGAGCATCCCCCTAATTCTGAGGCCCAAAAGATCCTTTATCTCTATTCTGTGATCTAAGAGCTCCAGCTCTCAATTACAGAGATACTCCTGGAAAGTTACATGGTTCCGGGAATTGAACTCAGGGGCACTTGACCACTGAGCCACATCCCCAGCCCTATTTTGTATTTTATTTAGAGATAGGGTCTCACTGAGTTACTTAGCGCCTTGCTTTTGCTGAGGCTGGCTTTGAAATTGTGATCCTCCTGTCTTACCCTCCCTAGCTGCTGGGATAACAGGCGTGCACCACCGCGCCTGGCTGAAAATTGTATTTGTATAAAAAGAACAATACATGTAAAAGAACTTGGCAAGTTGAAGGAGATTCTACATAAAGTACAAGTCTTGTAATGCAAAGAATAGTCTTCCTTACATGGATCTTTATCTGTTCAAAGCAGGAAATCCTTTGTTCCCCAAGGATATACCAGATAGTTCTGTCATTTTGCTCTTTCACTATTACTTTTCTGTGGAGCTCTATGGTAATGTGTAGTTTTTGAGTTATTTCAACATCTGATTCTTTTTTTTCTCTTCTTTTCTTGGCAGTGCTGGGTATTGAACCCAGGACCTCACCATGCATGCTAAGCAAGCACTTCACCACTGAGTTACATCCCTAGCCTAACATCTGATTCTTTTTTTTTTTTTTTAATATTCTTTAGTTGTAAATGGACACAATATTTTTTTTTTCAAAATTTTTTTAGTTGTAGATGGACACAATGTCTTTATTTTATTGCTTTGTATGTGGTGCTGAGGATCGAACCCAGGGCCTCACGCATGCGAGGCAAGCGCTCTACCGCTGAGCTACAATCCCAGCCCCCACAATATTTTTTTATGTATTTATTTTTATGTGGTGCTGGGGATTGAACCCAGTGCCTCACACCTGTGACAATTGTTCTACCACTGAGCTATAGCCCCAGTCCCTGACTCTTTTTTAAACTCAAGTAAAACTGAATTTGAATGTTGTCCAGTTATATACTTCAAGACATCCTGGCCCCCTAAATCTAACTTTCTCTATTCTAATTTTCTTCCAACTTCCCACATATAGCATGCTGAAAATATTCTGTTGCTTTAGGTCAAAACAATGTTTATTTGATGGAATCAAAATTATATGTTCTTATATTAGAAAGAGAAGTGAAAATATTTTGGCTAAATTGTGTGGTTTATCTATGGTACCACATTTACTTTTAAATGATTTCATCACCAAGTCAAAAGGCTGCTACAATTTCAGTGGTTTTCTACTCAGTCAATAAAATAAAGAAAAAACCTTATTATCTCTGTGACTAAGCAAATCTTGAAGGGAGTGATTAGGAAATTGCTTCAACAGTTTAAAAGATGCAAAGAAAAATACTAGTGACAGGAACAATTTATTCAGAGGTAGGACCTGCAAAATGATAAATACATTATACAGTTTTTTGTCTATATCAACTATCTCAGCTACTTAAATACTATTTTAGGCACCTAAGATAACAGAAATCACATTAAAATTTTGTTTGTAGATTCAGAGTAGAATTTTTTTTTTTTGGTCTTTAGTCTTACCTTGTAGCAACGAGAGGGTAGCTATGGCATGGTGATGCCCAGGCATCTCTTGTCCATGGCATGCAATCATAAAGCAGCAAGTCCTTTTCAGTCACAGCCATGAGGACAGGTCTCCATTGTTGTCTCCCACCATCTAGTTTTGCCTGTTACAATGGTGAAATCTAGAATCAGAGCTAATGTCTTTGTAAAAATTTCTTCAGTGATGTACTAATACAGTGGGTCTCCACTTTGTTTCCTTCTCCTAACAGACCTGAGATACAAAAAAACATTCTATTAAACCTGGCGCGGTGGTGTACACCTGTAATCCCAGCACTTTGGAAGGCTGAGACAGGAGAATCACGAGTTCAAAGCCAGCCTCAGCAACAGCAAGGCGCTAAGCAACTCATTGAGATCCTGTCTCTACATAAAACACAAAATAGGGCTGGGGATGTGGCTCAGTGGTTGAGTACCCCTGAGTTCAATTCCTGGTACCAAAACAAAACAAAACAAAATATTTCATTAGGTTTCTTCTCACTGGTAGGGATTCTCCACTGGGAGGTGAGGTGGTATGTGTGTTTGAAAAAGCTCCCCCCAGCAAGTTACAGATAATCTAGTGATATGACATAGTTTCCCCCATTCCATAAAAATTGAGTATTGATTATAATTAAAGACATAGTAATGTGTTAAAATGATAATAGTTTTAGTATATCTGATGTGTGAATAACATATAACTATAGGACAGAAACTCCTGCTACCTATTTCAACTAATAGAGTAGAAAATCTTCCTTCTAAATAAGTCTATATAATCTAAATAGCAACATTTTTCAAATGCTTTTGATCAAGACATGCAGTAAGAAATAAATTTTACATTGCAATCCAGTATACACATATAATATAAGAAAATGTTCTATTTTCCAATATATTTTGGAGTATACTCTGAAATAACACTGTATTTTGTACAATGAGCTCTGATAATTTCTATTTTATTTTTTAAAAAATACTGATCATGTACATGTATGAAAACACCACAGTGAATCCCATCATTGCGTACATCCACAAGAATGGGATCCTATTAGAATAAGATATGTTTCATGCTTATATAATTATATCAAAAAGGATTCTACTGTCACGTATAAATAAAAAGAACCAATAAGAAAAATATTGATCTAAGAATTCTTCACTATATTTTCAAAAATGTATTTATCAGCTTCAAATGTACCACTTCATTTGCCTGTATAAAGCTCTGTTATCTATGTAAGGGTTTAAAAAATGTAGGAAAAAATTGTGTGTGGTGGCACATGCTTGTAATCTCAAGGACTTGGGAGATAGATGTAGGAGGATCACAAGTTTAAGGACAACCTCAGGAGGACTTCTCAAAAAAATAAAAAGGGCTGGGAATGTAGCTCAGTGGAGAGCAACCCTGGTTCAATCCTCAGTACTGCTGGGGGTGGGAGGAGTAGGAAAACAACTGTGTATGCATATGGTCAAGGATCTACTGGGGAAAAAAAAGCAAAAAAATTATGTTCACGAAAAATCCTGTTAGCTGGGCATAGTGGTATATGCCTGTAATCCCAGTGACTTGGGAGGCTGAGGCAGGAGGATCAAGTTCCAGGTCAGCCTCAGCAATTTAGTAGGCCCTAAGCAACTTAGCAACACCCTGTCTCAAAATAAAAAACAGGGGGTTGGGCTTGTGGCTTGGTGGCAGAGCACTTGCCTTGCATGTGTGAGGCCCTGTGTTGGGTTCTCAGCACCGCATATAAATAAATGAATAAAATAAAGGTCCATCAACAACTAAAGAAATTTTTAAAATAAAAAAAGTAAAAATAAATAAATAAAAACCAGAATGGGCTGGGGATGCAGCCCAATGGTAAAGTATCCCTGGGTTCAATCCTCAGTAGCACACCCTCCCTCCAAAAAAAGAGAGAGAGAGAGAGAATAGCCCTGTCACCATCAACACTTTTGGCCCTCCTCAAATAAGATCTTTGATCAGGAACTGCTTAACTAAACTGTATTTTAACACTGATTCTTATAACTTTATAAGTTATAACTTTAACACTGATTCAGATAGCTCACTATCACTGCCTGTTTCAATAAGATTTCAAATTGATGAATCACTTGTCACTTAAACGGATGTCTTCAGAGCCACTTTTCGATTTCTTTTTCTTAATGACTTCTGAACATAATCTGGACATGGCAGAACATCTTAAAGATATATTTATAATCATCAAGTGGCCTGAGTGGTTTGGTTCTATGGTTTTGTTTTGATTTTGGTACTGGGTATTGAACCCAGGGGTGCTTTACCACTGAGATATACATCATCCCCATCCCTTTTTTGTTTGTTTTTTGGTACTAAGAATTGAACCTAGGGGTGCTTAAACACTGAGCAATATCCCCAGCCCTTTTATATATGTGTGTGTGTATCTATATATCTATATCTATCTATCTATCTATATCTATATATATATATATATATATATATTTTTTTTTTTTTTTTTTAAGAGAAAGGGCCTTAATGAGTTGCTTAGGGCCTGGCTAAGATGCTAAGGCTTGCTTTGAAATAGTGATCCTCCTGCTTCAGCCTCTCGAGCTGCTAGGATTACAGGTGTGTACCACTGTGCCACTTTATATTTTTTTATTTTGAGACAGGATCTTGCTAAGTAGCTGAGTCTGGCCTGGAACTTATTGTCCTCCTGCCTTAGTCTCCCAAGTTGTTATGATTACAGGTCTGCACTAACCTGCCCAGCTGGTTCTGTTATAATATCTACCACTGGGTCTCTCTTCTAACCATAGGCAAGAGCTAATTCCAGGAATGGGAAATGAATTCTTGCCAGTGAAGAGATGACTCTTGTTACACTATGTACTGAAAACAACAAAAAACATGACTTGACTCTGAAAATCAAGCAAATTATTGTAGAAATAATTGTTCTTTTCTTATCAGTGAACGTTAGTTTTCTCTTTATTAGTTTATCAGTAACTCCACAATATCTGGAGGGTGAATATCAACTCTAAAAAGGTTCTCTTAGACGTTAACTTTTTTTTTTTAAATGATGTGCTATTTTTTTTTATATCTTTATTTATTTTATGTGGTGCTGAGGATCGAACCCAGTGCCTCACGTATGTGAGGCAAGCGCTCAACCGCTCAGCCATAACCCCAGCCCCCTAGACGTTAACTTTTTGTTCTTTGGGTATCAGGTATTGTGCCCAGGGGTGCTCAACCACTGAGCCACACCCCCAGCCCTTTTTTATATTTTATTTAGAGACAAGGTCTTGTTGAGTTGCTGAGGGCTTCACTAAGCTGAGTTTGGCTTTGAACTCATGATCCTCCTGCCTTAGCCTCCTGAGCCACTGGAATTACAGGCATTTGCCATCATAGCTGTAGATGCTTATGTTTTTAGACTGGATCATAATATTGACACCCCAAAGGGATTTGTATGTTATGTTCACTACTAAATCTTATCTCCAAGATTGTTACAGACAATACTTCAACAGGTAAAATTTATCTTCCCAAAGGGTTAAAATTAATAACCTGATTTTTTCTCTTTCAACAGTTTCTTATTGGAAATAATCTGATTTTTTAAATGCACTTTTCCCTAAGTTACAAGAGAATTTGAAGGCTAGACCAGAGTATTGCATTTGGAAAACCTAAATCAAATGTTTTTTTTTTTTTCCTAAAGAAGGTATTTTGAGGGGCTGAAGCTGTAGCTCAGTGGTAGAGCTCTCGCCTAGCATGCGTGAGGCCCTGGGTTCGATCCTCAGCACTACATATTAAATAATAAGTGAATAAAATAAAGATCAACTAAAAAAATTTTTTAAAAAAGGAGGTATTTTGAGATCTAAAGGAAAAATGCTAATATCAAGCTTAACTAATAATTTTTTTAAAAAATGTTTATTCCTTAGCTCTTTTAAGTCCTTAGATTATAGATAATATCATTTCCCTCTTCAATTTACCACTGGAGAAAAATGAAATCTCAATTTTAGTCATTCTATTTGCCTATGTGCCTTAACTTTTAAGGAAACTGTTTGCTTTCAGTGGAGTCAAAAATGTTGCCTGCTATATATAGTATGTGTTTTGGGTTGTGGTATCAGCACAAACAGCCTCGGGGCTCCATTACCGAGTTTTTGGCTAGAGTAAAAAGGGATACTAATGTTAGGGTTTCAGTTTGTTTGTGTTTTAACACCCACACAAACATACACCTGGCCAAACAACTATCTTCTCCAAATTTTATTTTCTAATAAATGGAGATGTATTGCACTAAATATAAAAAAAAAAAATACTAATAGCTATTATTCATTCTCTAAATTCCTTAATTCTATAAATGTTTCTTTTTGAAAGGTGATGTACTTCTGTTCTTTATTACAGTAGAAAACAGAACAAAAACTAAGTAACCCATTCCACTAATCCTGATTTAGTGCATATGTTTCTAATTTGAGTCTTTGTGCAATTTGCCATTTATCATGAACAAAGCAGGAACTGTTAAAGTTTTTCTTTAATTGTCTTGGATTTTCCCATCAGTACCAAAGTGCTGCTAAGGGGCAGGGGTGCACACTTGTAATGTCAGTGACTGTGGAGTCTGAGGCAGAGGATCGCAAGTGCAAGGCCAGTCTCAGCAACTCAGCAAGGCCCAAAGCAACTTACTGAGGCCTTAAGCAAAATAAAAGATGAAAATGGCTGGAGATGTGGCTCAGTGATTAAAGCCCCGAGTGCCAATCCCCAGTACCCCAAACAAAAAACAAACCCAACCAAACTACCAAAGTGCTTTTTAAAAAACCTAATTATATAGGTAATACATGACTTCCCTTTGGCGAACTGAAAGAAAATTCCTTTTTAAGAATATAACCAGACCCCAAAAACACAGGAAACAAAAGCAAAAGTATGGGAATGTATCAAGTTAAGAATCTTCTGGAGGCTGTGGTTGTGGCTCAGTGGTAGAGCGCTTGCCTAGCACATGTGAAGCATTGGGTTCGATCCTCAGCACCACATAAAAATAAATAAAATAAAGGTATCGTGTCCATCTACAACTAAGAAAAATATTTTTAAAAAAGAATCTTCTGCACTGCAAAGTAAATAATTAACAGAATACAAAAACAGCCCATAGATTCAGAGAAAATATTTGCCAATCATTTATCAGATAAAAGGTTAATATCCAAAATATACAAGAAACTCAAACTGCTCATTAACAACAAACTAAATATAGCATAGTAACTATAGTTAATAATAATGTATATTTTAAAATAACTAAGAGAAGATTTTAAGTGTTTATACCATTAAGAATTTATAAATATTTGAAGTAATGAATGTGTTAACTAGCTTGATTTGATTATTTCACAATATATGCTTACAATGAAACATCACATTTCATATCCCATAAATATATACAATTATTGTTTGTCAATGAAGATATGTAAACATGAACAATTTTTTAAAAAGAATATAACCTTTATTGGTAAAATATCAGTCACATAAAAATCAGTATCAATAAAAAGATTAAAATCCCTGTATATAGAACAGGTTTTCTATTGATTACCAAATATGTGTAGTATAGGTATTCCCTGTTTTAAGGAAACTCAATGCATGACAACATGAATAAAAAAAGATAAGCAGAAATAATTTAAACAAATGATCCTTTCTAATTCCTTTCTTTCTTTTTGGTCCCAGGGATTGAACCCAGGGATTTTTAATCACTGAGCCACATCCCCAACCCTTTTTATATTTTATTTTGAGACAGGGTTTCACTAAGTTAATTAGGGCCTCGATAAATTCCTGGGGTTGGCCTTGAACTCTGGATCCCCCTGCCTCAACCTCCTTAGCCACTGAAATCACAGGTGCACGCCACCATGCCCGGCATCCTTTCTAACTTTCCTGTCTAAAATAGCTATCGTTTCTTTTTTTTTAAAATATTTTTTTAGTTGTTGATGGGTCTTTATTTTATTCATTTATTATTTATATGTGGTGCTGAGGATCGAACCCAGGGCCTCACGCATGCTAGGCAAGCACTCTACCGCTGAGCTACAGCCCCAGCCCCTAAAATAGCTATCGTTTCTAAGTATAAAAGTTTCATTTATATTCAAGCTTTTCAAGAAATACACCTTTGCAAAAAAAAGTTACTTGCCAATATTAAATGGATTACATGATCCAAATTTTTCTTGATCATTTTCATAAGTAGAACGGGGTTGGTATTTACCTAGTTTGATGTTTATTAGATATGTAAACTCATTTTAACACTTCTGAGAAATGGCATGTAGTCTTGTTTGAACACCTTATTCTCAGAATGAAATCTGATTTGAGTAACCCATAAAACTACTTCAAAAACCCATGAAACTACTTCAAACCAGGTGTGGTGGTGCACCCCTCCAATTCCAGAAATTTTGAAGGCGGATGCAAGAGAATCCCAAGTTCAAAGCCAGTCTCAGCAACTTAGCAAGGCCCTAAGCAACATAGTGAGATTCTGTTACAAAAACCAAAAAAAAAAGAAAGAACACATGTATATGTGTGTGTGTACACATATATAAATAAATAAAAATAAAAATCAAGAGTATTTTAGAGGGGCTGGGTTTATGGCGCAGTGGTTGTGTGCTCGCCTAGCATACGGGAGGCACTGGGTTCGATCCTCAGCACCACATAAAAATAAAATAAAGATATTGTGTCCACCTACAACTAAAAAATAAACATTAAAAAAAAAGAGTATTTTAGAAATAATTCCTTGAATTAGCAGTACTATCTTTAGGATGGTTGAAACTTCTTCACTTAATATTATTTCCAACTACAAACTTATATTCTTAGACAATATTTTATAAATATTTTAATTAAAGAATTATTGATTTTTTTTGCTTGCTCTCTAGATAGAGAGATAGATAGATAGATAGATAGATAGATAGATAGATAGATAGATAGATACTCACTCTAGACTAAAACATGAAAATTACCCTATGTCAGTAAGGACAGAAATGGTAATAAGAGCCTCTTTTTTTTTTTTAAATATTTATTTATTTTTAGTCGTAGGTAGACAGAATATCTTTATTTTATTTTTATGTGGTGCTGAGTATCGAACCTAGTGCCTCACGCATGCTAGGCGAGCACGCTACCACTGCGCAATAACCCCAGCCCCATAAGAGCCTCTTTTTAATTATACTGTGATGGTGATTACCGTAACAGTCAATTCTTCTAGTGGAGGTGATACTTAGCAACAAATAGATAAATGGTAGAAAGGAAAAAGGGGAGGAGAAATAAAAGTTTGTTTTTTTTTTTTTCTTTTCTGGTGGTACTGAGGGTTGAACCCAGTGTCATTAGACCACTGAGTTACATGCACATAACCCTTCTCACCTTTCTTCTTCTTCTTTTTTTTGATTCAGAGCACCCAGAGGTGCTTTATTACTGAGCAACATCCCCAGCCCTTTTTATTCTCACTTTGAAACAAGATCTTGCTAAGTTGTTGAGGCTAACTTTGAACTTGGAATCCTCTTGCCTTACCATCCTGAGTTGCTGAGATTACAGGCATTCACCACCATACCCAACTTCCTTATCCTCTTTTAATTTTGGGACAGGGTCTCATTAAATTGCTGAGATTGGCTACAAACTTGTGATCCTCCTGTCTCAGCCTCCCAAGTTGCACAGATTTGCACCAACATACCTGACTCAAATAAAAGATTTGCAAGGGACCTAACTGCATGATAAATATTACAGATATATGCAATGGAACAACCATTCTGACTCTGAATGGAGGGCCAGTGAGACTCTGCTCTGCCTCCTCCCAGCCTACCTGTTCTGCCAGCCAGGCAATGTGCTTGACTTCCTTGCTGCCTCCTGCTGTACTGGTTGCACCAAGCATGGCATTAAGCTCAGCCAACACCTGTGGGAGGAGAGCCATTATGTTGGTGTGGATAGCTATGAACCAGGAGTGAGCTGTGGCTGTATCCTTGCAGCGGAGGATCAGTGTGTTCCTGCTATCAGGAGAATGTAGCTCTATCAATCTGTGTAGAAATAGAAAAGAAAAATGTGAGCCAGGTCAGAAGCCATCAAACCTATCAGAGTTTAACATGCATTATTGCAAATTTGATTATACATTCCTCAAAGAGAGACACTTTCTCTTAGTTTCCTAGAGTACGATTTCAGAGAAAACCACACATGGAAAGAGAATCACCAGAAAGACTGTTAGATCTCCTGAATTCTGTTCATGTAAGGAGCTAAGACATAGGAATCTATTAGGGTGTTAAGCAGAACACTTGGCTTTGCCTTAGTTTCTTTTTCTTTTTTCTTAAAAATTTATTTTTTAGTTGTAGGTGGACAGAATATCTTTATTTTATTTTTATGTGGTGCTGAGGATCGAACCCAGTGCCTCATGCATGCTTGGCGAGCACGCTACCACTGCACCATAACCCCAGCCCTGCCTTAGTTTCTATGTCTCAGAAATGTACAGCATGCTTGCTGAATGTCATACGTATACTTGTAAATAAAGAAATAGTATTTTAAATTACTTAGATAATCTTAGTATGAGGTATTGCCAGGTATTTTAAAAAACCAACAACTGACAAATAATTAGATGAAATTAACACTGATACTACATGAAATAAGAAAAAGAGTCAGGCATGGTGGTGTACACCTGTAATCCCACAGCTCAGGAGGCTGAGGCAGGAGGATCGCAAGTTCAAAGCCAGCCTCAGCAAAAGTAAGGTGCAAAACAACTCAGCGAGACCCTGACTCCAAATAAAATACAAAATAGGGCTGGGGATGTGGATAAGTGGTTGTGTGCCCCTGAGTTCAATCCCTGGTGCCAAAAATAAATGAATAAATAAATAAGAAAAAGGGAAATTATCAGAAGAATATGGAAATTTGCAGTTGTGTTACAGTTTCTGGGTAACATCATATGATTAAATCATCTACTGAGTCCTGGCGGAAAAAGTTAAGAAAGCATCAACACTACAGCTGTTCTGCATTAGTTAATGCTTAACTGAGAACAATCTATATGTTAAAAGTAACTTTTAGAAATTAACTAAAAAAACTTTTTAAATGTGTTCTGTATTATAATAGTGAATACACATACATCTTTCAAAATGGAAAAAGGAAAAGCTATTAGAAGTGTTTTCCCTGGTGGGCTAGAAATTGACAAACTACTAGTGACAAAGAAGAGATCTTTATTTGCTGCCTTGGAGCACTATCATTAGATTTTGCACCACCTGTCAAAGATAAGCAATTTACATGTACACTATGATTTCTGCCTTGAAGCTGGAATTCCTCTCTTCTGCCACATTTTTTAATTTAATTTTTAAAACAGATGAATGCATTTCAAGTCACAGTACATATTTCTGCCACATTTAAAAAAAAATTTTTTAGTTGTTTATGGATCTTTGTTTTATTCATTTATTATTTATACATGTTGCTGAGGATCAAACCCAGTGCCTCACGCATGCTAGGCAAGCACTCTACCACTAAGCTAGAGCCCCAGCCCTTCTGCCACATTTTTTTTTAAGTATTTATTTTTTAGTTGTAAGTGGACACAATATCTTTATTTTATTTTTATGTGGTGCTGAGGATCGAACCCAGTGCCTCCCACGTGCTAGGCGAGCACGCTACCACTGCGCCATAACCCCAGCCCCCCTTCTGCCACATTTTTAAACCCTTCACAATTCCAAATATTTTAAGCTGCTACACTTTATATGGCAAACATTCATTCTCATTTAACTCTGGTTCGTTTATTGTCTCTTAAGTAAACATTTATTGATCCCCTACTCTGTGGTAGACATTGTACTAGACACTGGTCTTAGAGCAATGTTGTGGGACCCCATCTCAAGTAACTAAATAAACAAAAGTAAAACAGCACATAATACTATAATAATAAAACACTGTACTAAAAGGGAGCTTCATCTTTGTTTTAATCCTTGAATTGAGTTAATAATTAGTCTTAGAAACTGCTCAAATAGTAATTAAAGTAGCTAAGCTTATTTTAGGATAAATTTACTTAATGACAAGTAGTCACCCATAAAATACAATGCTAGTTTATTAGGTAATATTTGACTATAAGCTAAAAGCAAGTTATTTTATATTTTTATTCCTTATACTAATCTTTTTTATTTTTTTAATTTTTATTTATTTATTTTTTTTGGTAGCAGGGATTGAACTCATGGGTACTCGACCTCTGAGCCACATCCCCAGCCTTATTTTGTGTTTTATGTAGAGAAAGGGTCTCACTGAGTTGCTTAGTGCCTCACTGTTGCTGAGGCTGGCTCTGAACTCAAGATTCTCCTGTCTCAGCCTCCCAAAGTGCTGGGATTATAGGCGTGTGCCACTGCGCCCTGCTACTAATCTTTTTTAAAAAAATATTTTTCAGTTGTAGATGGACATAATACCTTTCTTTCTTTCTTTCTTTCTTTCTTTCTTTATTTATTTATTTATTTATTTTTATGTGGTGCTGAGGATTGAACCCAGTGCCTCACATGTGCTAGGCAAGTGCTCTACCACTGAGTCACAACCCCAGCCCTACTTATACTAATCTTAAAAAGAAAAGTACTTCTAGCTGAGCGCGGGGATGTACTTCTAGCTTAGGGCTGGGGATGTGGTTCAGTGGTCGAGTGCCCCTGAGTTCAATCTCCATACCAAAAAAAAAAAGAAAAGAAAAGTACTTCTAAAACTTCCTACATAAGATGGCAATGAAACATATACAACTATTTGACTCCTTACTGAAATCCAATTAAAAACAACAGCAAAAGCCAGGCGCAGTGGCTCAAGCCTGTAATCCCAGCACTTAGGGAGGCTGAGACAGGAGAATCGCGAATTCAAAGCCAGCCTCAGCAATGGCGAGGTGCTAAGCAACTCAGTGAGACCCTGTCTCTACGTAAAACACAAAATAGGGCTGGGGATGTGGCTCACTGGTCGAGTACCCCTGAGTTCAATCCTCAGTACCAAAAAATAAAAAATAAAAATAAAAACAACAGCAAAAGCATTTTAATCCATTTTGGTGGGGGGGGGGGTACTGGGGATTGAACTCGGGCACTTGACCACTGAGCCTCATAACCAGTCCTATTTTGGGTTTTACTTAGAGACAGGGTCTCACTGAGTTGCTTAGCACCTCACGGTTGCTGAGGCTGGCTTTGAATTTGCGATTCTCCTGTCTCAGCCTCCCAAAGTGGTGGGATTACAGGCATGCACTACTTAATCAAATTTTTATTTGTTTTTGTACTGGGCATAGAACCCAGGGGAACTTTACCACTGAGTTATATCCCCAGTTCATTTTATTTTTTATTGTGAGACAAGGTCTCACCAAGTTGCAAAGGCTCATCTCAAATTTGGGATCCTCTTGCCTAAGCCTCCTGAGTGTCTTTTTCATTGATTTTTAATTTTATTTTTAACCAACATGTAATAATTGTTCAGCTGGGCATGGTGGTGCATGTCTATAATCCCAGGGACTCAGGAGGCTGAGGCAGGAGGATCACAAATTCAAGGCTGCCTTGGCAACTTGGCAAGACCCTGTCTTAAAATAAAAAATAAATAAGAGCTGTTGATGTAGCTCAGTGGTAGAGTACCCTGGGTTCAATTCCTAGTATCACAAAAAAAAGTCCAACTTGCAGGGTACAATGTGATGTTTCAATACACATACTTTATATAATGATCCAGTCATGGTAAATAGCATATCCATCAAAAGCCTTTCCTCTAGCTATTTTGATATATACATTATTATTAACTATAGTTACCCTACTGTGCAACAGAATACCAGAACTTATTCCTCCATGTAACTCTAACTTTGTGTCTGTTTACCTACCTCTCCAGCTTCTGGCAATCATTACTCTACTCTCCAATTTTATGAGATAAACTTCCTTAGATTACACTAATGAGATCATGCAAATCTGTGCCTGGTTTATTTTACTTTACGTAACAAAATCTAGGTCCATCTATATTGTCACAAATTATAATTCCTTCCTCCTCTTCTTCTTCTTCTTCTTTTTTTTGATACTGGGGAGTGAACCCAGGGGTGCTTTACCACTGAGCTACATCCCCAGCCACTTTTATTTTTTATTTTGAAACTGGTTCTCACTAAGTTGCTTACTAAAGGGCCTCACTAAATTGCTGAGGCTGCCCTCGAACTTGTGATCCTCATGCCTCAGCCTCCAAAGTTGCTGGGATTATAGGGATGTTCCACATTGCCTAGTCTGTTACCCTTTTTTTATTGAGTTGCTTTCTTATTTTTGAATAGCAAATTTTATTTATTTTAGATTGTATTCTAGCCCACTTATCTGATATGTATTTTGCAAAGACTTTTTCCTAATCTGTGGCTTGTTTTTTCATTCTCTTATAATGTCTTTTGCAGAGATGTTTTAAATTTTATTTAAGTTCAACTTGCCAATTTTTTCTTTATGGATTGTGCTTTTTGTATTGAATGTAAGAAGTCTTTATCAAACTTAAAGAGGATTTCTAAAAAGCATAATACTACCAGCTCATGAAGAGCAGGAAAGGAACAACTGTAGCAAAATTTTGGAAACTGGCAAGAAGACCAAAGAGTCAAATGACTTTTCAGAACAGTCTGACAAATCCCAGCCAATTTGTGCTACGTAATCCCAACAGGCTGGGAAATTGGTGGCACCAGTTACCTCCAAAAGTGGGAATAAAGCATGCAGCTAATATAAAAGTGGCTGGTTGTGCTAGACACAGTGGCCCACAGCTGTAATTTCAGTGACTGGGGAAGCTGAGGCGGAGGGATTGAAAGTTTGAAGGTATCCTCAGCAACGTAGTGAGACTCTATCTCAAAATAAAAAGGGAGCTGGGTGTGGTGGTGCACATCTGTAATCCCAGTGGCTCGGGAGGCTGAGGCAGGAGGATTGTGAGTTTAAGGCCAGCCTCAGCAATTTAGTGAGGCCCCAAGAAACACAGGGAGACCCTGTCTCAAAATAAAATATAAAAAAGAGCTAGAGATGTGGCTCAGTGGTTAAGTGTCCCTGGGTTCAATTTTCAGAAAATAAATTTAAAAAAATAAATGAATAAATAGGGCTAAGATAGCTCTGTAGTAGTGTCCCTGGGTTTAATCCCTAGTACAACAAAATAAATAAGTAAATAAAGTGGCCAGTTGAAAGTCTGTTTCACCAGTCCCCATACCCAGTGGCCAGAGGTTACCCTACCCTCATCTTAGCAAATGATTCAGTCCACCCTTATCCCATCAAATTGGATGGGAAAGACAATATTGTCATTAATTCAGACAGTGTATCATTGGGCTGATAATTTTCTAAAAGGGATATTTCTATCTGGTTGCTTTGATGCTGTAATCAGCATAATTTCCTTTAAACACATGATGAACGTTCAGGGGCAAAACCATGACAAGAAATTTCTTGTACTTCTCCTACCGACCTACTTAGCACTAAAGAAAGGAATCAGTTCATCCTTCCCTAGTCACAAAATGTTCACCTTCTAAAAAAGTCTTTCCACCTCATACAGTTCCTGGGACAATCTCTGAAATGTGTCTCCTTTGACATTTTAAATTCTGAAACTCCTGTTATCAAAGAATCTCATTATTAATAACTGTAAGAATAAAAAATAAAGCTGTTATAAACTAAGTAAGTTTAGTTCTTTTACACACGAAGGTGTGTTATGAACTATAGTTGTTGATCTAGTCTTTTTAGTTTTTCTATCATATACTTTGAAGTTCTATTAGTAGGTGCATATTCATTTATGATTATTATTAAATTTTCATTATGTGTGGTCCCTTTTATTATTACCAAATGTATCTCTTAATATCTGACTCATTATTTTTTATACTCCTTAAGGCTTAATATAGCTATAACAACCTTCATATGCTTAATCTTACTCAGTGTATATTATTTTCAGTTAAGCTTTCACTTTAAAAAGAATTAATATTTTATCTAACAATAATGTTAAATAGATATTAATATTTAAATACAAATGCTTTACTAATATGACAATATTAATATCAATAAATATTTGTTATACATTTGAAAAAAGAAGTTTAAACAAGAGTAAACATTAGGACCATAGGGTTCAAAGATAAAAATAGGTAGTAACTTATTTCCCAGGCAGGACCACTTTTGCAGTTTCTTCAAAAGGTGTTATGAAATAGGAAATTAAATCAGAAGAAACAAAGAAGAAATTCCAAAATGCTATTGATAACAACAACAACAAAAAATGCTATTGATAAGTCTAGGATCCAGAAAAGTCTGCCTTTGAAGAAGCCCCTAAAACTGACAAGGGGGACAGAGTAATGCCTAAAGTCTACTGCTGTTTTAAGAGAAAAATTCAAATGAAAACTCTGCTAATAAAAATGTGGAAGTAAGCCAGGCGCGGTGGCACATGCTCAGTGGTTGAGTGCCCCTGAGTTCAATCCTCCGTACCACAAAAAAAAAAAGTGGAGGTAGTCCGCCAGTAATTGGGCTCAGAAAAGAGAGGAGGTAACAGCTACGATATGAAAAGTTTTAGCCTCTACTCAAACCACCAAGGATTTCCTGAGAAATACAATTACATTTTGATCAGAAAAATCGAATCCATGTTTAGGTACATGAAGCATAGAATTCTTTAAGCCCGACATACTTTATTTCTTCTGTTTAGTAAAGTCTTTGACATAATTTGTGTGTTCAATTAAGTAATATAACTTTATGTTATAAAGTCAAAATTTACCTTTTACGTGGAAAATAGCCAGTGTGAAGATGACCAAGACATTGTGAACCAGTGCAAAAGACAGACTTACATTTCTGAAAAGCGGCATTTTAAGAATATCTTTGTCTTGCTAAATGTCACACTGTCTACAATTTTGTTTGCTAAGGAACCAGCTCATGTTATCTCTCTGTACTTCATTATTTATTTAGCTTTCAGGTTACAGAATGAAACACAATTAACAGAAGCACTTAGTGAGGTAGTGAAAATTCAAAGTGGGAAAAGGGAGTAAACTTCCTCCTCCCTCTTCAGAATTTTGTGGTTAGAAGTGAAGCCTTTACATAATGATGAGGAATGAACCACAAACAAATTCTACTAAATACGGTCCAGAATAGTTGATATTAAAAAGACCAAGGTTGGTAAGGAAGGACTCAATAAGAACTTTGATATGCTATTGGTGGGAACATAAAATGGCACAACCACTTTGGAAGGAAGTTTAAAGAGTTTATTTTCTTTTCTTCTTCTCTCTCTCTTTTTTTCTTTTTTTTTTTTTTTTGTACCGGGGATAGGACCCAGAGGCACTTAACCACTGATTCACATTCCTAGTGCTTTTTATTATTTTGAGACAAGGTCTTACTAAGTTGCTGAGGCTGGCTTTGAACTTGGATTCTCCTGTCTCAGCCACCCACCCTCTGGGATTACAGGAGGGCGCCACTAAGCCTGTCTGGCAGTTTCTTATAAAACCAAACATACACCTACTCTTGGACTTCATGATTTCACTCTATGAATTTATTCAAGTGAAGTGAAAATATGTGCCCACAAAAAGACTTGTAAAAATACACTCATAGTAGCTGAGTGTAGTGGCACATGTCTGTAATCACAGTTACTCAGGAGGCTGAGGCAGGAGGATCATAAGTTTGGGGCTAGCCCCAGCAACTTAGCAAAACCCTGTTTCAAAATTTCAATTAAAAAGGGTACTACCCTAAGATTCCATCTCACGCCAGTCAGAATGGCAATTATCAAGAATACAAACAACAATAAGTGCTGGCGAGGTTGTGGGGAAAAAGGCACGCTCATACATTGCTGGTGGAACTGCAAATTGGTACAACCAATCTGGAAAGCAGTATGGAGATTCCTTAGAAAACTTGGAATGGAAACACCATTTGAGCCTGTTATCCCACTCCTAGGTCTATACCCAAAAGACTTAAAAACAGTGTACTACAGTGCTGCAGCCACTTCAATGTTTATAGCAGCTCAATTCACAATAGCTAAACTGTGGAACCAACCTAGATACCCTTCGATAGATGACTGGATAAGAAACCGTGGTATATATACACAATGGAATATTACTCAGCAATAACAGAGAATAAAATTATGGCATTTGCAGGTAAATGGATGGAGTTGGAGAATATCATGCTAAGTGAAGTAAGCCAATCTCAGAAAACCAAATGCCGAATATACTCATTGATAAGTGGATGCTGACCCATAATGTGGGGAAGGTCATGGGAACAATGGTGGATCTCTGTTCACAGGGGTGTAAGGGGGGAGAGGGCATGGGGACAGCAAGGGTGATGGAATATGATGGTCATAATAACCCTAATTTTATGTATGACTGCATATATGTTGTGATTCTATACAACTTACAAATAGAGAATTAATGTTATCCTCTATCTATGTACAGTGAATCAATTTACACTGTTAACATGTAAGCCTAAATAAAACAAAACAAAACAAAAATAAATAAATAAAATAAAATTTTTTTTAATACTTTAAAAATAAATAAATAAATAAATTTAAAAGGGTGAGGAGTTGGAGGCTAGGGATGAAGCTCAGTGGTAGAATGCTTGCCTAGCATGCATGAGGCTCTGGGTTCAATCACCAGTACCACCACCCGAAAAAAAACTATGTGTTTATAATAACTATCTCCAAACTAGAAACAGCTCAAGTGACCATCAATACAAAAGAAAGTTGAAGAAATTGACATTTCCTTTGACAGAGCTGGATAAAATTAAGGACCAAAAGCTCCAAGTGATTTTATATTTATTATTTTATTTATCCTTTAAGTAGTTCTTTTTTCCAGTTTCAAATAAATAATTTTGGGGGAGGGGGGGTACTGGAGATTGAACTCAGGGGCACTTGACCACTGAGCCACATCCAGCCCTATTTTGTGTTTTATGTAGAGACAGGGTCTCACTGAGTTGCTTAGTGCCTCGCCGTTGCTGAGGCTGGCTTTGAACTCACGATTCTCCTGTCTCAGCCTCCTCAAATAATTTTTATCAGTAAATAATAATTATATATAATGGTGGGATTCATTGCTACATATTCATACATGCACACAATATGTCCCTTTCCTCTACTCTAGTGATCTCCCTTTGATTTTCATGAGATGCTCTCTACTGTTCTTTCCCTCTTTCTTTCTCTTTTTTTCTCTTCCTCCCTTCCTCTCTCCCTCCTTCCCTTTCTTCCTTCCTTTCTTTCTATTTTGATTTTTTTTTTTTTTGGTACCAAGGATTCAACCCAGAGGCACTCGACCACTGAGCCACATTCTCAGCCCTATTTAGTATCTTATGTAGAGACAGGGTCTCACTGAGTTGCTTAGCGCCTTACTTTTGCTGAGGCTGGCTTTGAACTCGTGATCTTCCTGCCTCAGTCTCCCGAGCCACTTGGATTATAATTGTGCACCACCATGCCCGGCTAACTTTAATTCTTCAGGATAAATACTGAGGAGTGGTATAGCTAGGTAATATAATGGTTCTATTCCTAGCTTTTTGAGGAACTTCTATACTGATTTCTATAGTAGTTGTACTAATTTGGAATTCCACCAACAGTGTAAAAGTGTTCTTTTTTCCTCCTCATCTTGTCCAGCATTTATTATTGTCTGCATTCTTGATGACTGCCATTCTAATTGGAATGAGATAAAAATCTCAGTGAAGTTTTTTTTTTTTTTTGGGTACTGGAGATTGAACCGAGGGGCACTCGATCACTGAGTCACATCCCCAGCTCTATTTTGTGTTTTATGTAGAGACAGGGTCTCACTGAGTTGCTTAGCGCCTCGCCGTTGCTGAGGCTGGCTTTGAACTCGCGATTCTCCTGTCTCAGACTCACTAAGTGCTGGGATTACAGGCTTGCGCCACCACGCCCGGCTTCAGTGAAGTTTTTATTTCCATTTTCCTATTGCTGAAGATATTGAACATTTTTTCATATATTTGTTGGCCATTGTATGTCTTCTTTTGATAAGTATTCATTCATTAATTGAGTTATTGCTCATTCATTACTTTTTTTTTATTGTTCAGTTTTCTGAGTTCTTTATATAATTTTGGATATTAATCCTCTGTCAGAAGAGTAACTAGCAAAGATTTTCTCTCATTCCGTGGGCTCTCTCTTCATATTTTTAATTGTTTCCTTTGTGTGTAGAAGCTTTTTAATTTGATACCATTCCATTTATTAATTTTTGGTATTATTTCCTAAGCTTTCAGGGTCCTATTGAGAAAGTTATTGCCTATGCCTATATGTTAGAGTGTTGACCATACATTTTCTTTTATGAGTTGCATACTTTCTAGTCCAATTCCTAGGTCTTTGGTCCATTTTCAGGTGACTTTTATGCAGGATGAGAGATAAGGATCTAGTCTTATTCTTCTACATACGGATAACCAGTTTTCCGAGACGCATTTGTTAAAAAGACTGTCTTTTTACAATGTATGTTTTTTGCACCTTTGTCCTTGAAGTAGTTCTAAAGGGTAGCGCTAAAACGCATTATGGGGGCTGGGATTGTAGCTCAGCAGTAGAGCGCTTGCCTCGCATGCGTGAGGCCCTGGGTTCAATTCTCAGCACTACATACAAAGCAATAAAATAAAGACATTGTGTCCATTCACAACTAGAAAAAAAATTAAAAAAAACAACAACAAAAAAATGCATTATGTTCATTTTACAGAGGAAACAGGTCAGAAAAATTAAACAGCTTACTTAAGGACACTAACTAGAGGTATAATATTTTAAGAACTTACTATGCCAACTTTTCAAACATTTTTTCATTAAATCCTATAATATTTATTTTATACTGGAGGAAATCAAGGAATAGACAAACAAATAGGTTGGTCAAAGTTACAAAGCCCCTCTGCCTAATTTCTATCTCTAAACTTTTACAACTGAGGTGCCATCTGTCAATGGTTCTATGTACTTTTTCTGCCAAGACACACAGGATAGATATTCACATTCTAGTAGTTATACATAATTTGGGCCAAACTACTTATAATTCTGTTTTTTTCTTCTCTAAAAAACAAAACAAAACAAACAAAAAAACTAGAGTGAAAGTTAAAATATCATCACATGCTGGGCACAGTGGTGCACACCTGTAATCCCAGCAACTCAGAAGGCTGAAACAGGAAAATCACAAGTTTGAGGACAGCCTTAGCAACTTAGCGAGGCCCTAAGCAACTTAGCGAGACCCTATCTCAAGATAAAAAATGAAAAGGGCCGGCACAGTAGCACATGCCTATAATCCAAGGCCTGGGAGGCTAAGATAGGAGGATCATGAGTTCAAAGCCAGCCCCAGCAAGCGAGGCACTAAGCAACTCAGTGAGACCCTGTCTCTAAATAAAATACAAAATAGGGCTGAGGATGTGGCTCAGTGGTTGAGTGCCCCTGAGTTCAATCCCCAGTATTCCCTCCCCCCAAAAACTAAAATAAAATTAAAAAGGCTGAGGATGTGGCTCAGTGGTAATGCATCACTGATTTCAATTCCCAGTACCATTAGGAAAAACAAAAAAAATCCAATCCAACTCTCTCATTTTGTAAAAGAAGAAACTGAGTTCAAGATAAGCAAACTTGCCAGGGTAAGACTGCTAGGTGAGACAGCCATATGTATAATGTGTATCTCTGACACTTTAACACTACCCATAATATATGAATTTTCCTTATAAAAAGATATTTAAAATTTTTTTGTTAAACTGGATGGTGGCACTTACCTGTAGCAGTAGCTAGGTTGGGAAGCTGAGGCAAGAGAATCACTGGAACCCAGGAGTTTGCAGCCAGTCTAAGCAACACAGTGAGACCCCATCTTTTTTTGACTAAGCAGTCAACCCAGCAACACTTTACCACTGAGCTATGTACTCAGCCCTTTTTATTTTTTATTTTGAGACAGGGTCTCACTAATTGCTTAGGGCCTCACTAAGTTGCTAAGGCTAGCCTCAAACTTGTGATCCTCCTGCCTCAGCCTCCTGAGTCACTGGGATTACAGGCATGTGCCATGTGCCTAGCTAAAAAAAATACTTATTTTTTCAATTATAAAGTACTAGAAGTTCATAGTTTTTTTTTTAATATTTTGTTTTGTTGTAGATGAACACAATATCTTTATTTATTTTATGTGGTGCTGAGGATTGAACCCAGTGCCTCACGTATGCGAGGCAAGCGCTCAACCGCTGAGCCATAGCCTCAGCCCCTCATAGTTTTTTTTAAAAAGTAATAAACCTACAGAAAAGTATAAAATGAGCCAGGCGCAGTGGTGCATGCCTGTAATCCCAGCACTTTGGGAGGCTGAGATAGGAGAATCGTGAGTTCAAAGACAGTCTCAGCAACAGTGAGGCACTAAGCAACTCAGTGAGATCCTGTCTCTACATAAAACACAAAATAGGGCTGGGGATGTGGCTCAGTGGTGGAGTACCTGAGTTCAATTCCTGGTCCAAAAAAAAAAAAAGTAAAAGAAATGCATAGAAATCCCAACTCTCCTTCTACTCTCTATTCCCATTTTACTCCCCAGCGGTAAGCACCATTAACAGTTTCTTGTGTATGTATTCAAAACTTTATACATTCATGTACACATATTTGAAATAATTAAATATGGAACTTAAAAAATGAATCTCTCATCTCATATTGATGCTTTCCTTTGTATAATTTAGTTAATGAAGTGGAGTTATATATATATTTTAGGATGTCCTTAAGTTTGTGAAGCTGAAAGTATCACGTTAATGTTCTTTTTTTAAAAAAATATTTTTTAGTTATAGATGAATGCAATATCTTTATTTTGTTTATTTATTTTTATGTGGTGTCAGGATTGAACCCAGTGCCTCACATGTGTGAGGCAAGCACTCTGCCACTGAGCCACAACCCCAGACCACATTGATGTTCTTGTTAGGTACAGCTCACCTGTTTTCCAGATCCGGCATGCTTAGGTTTCTAGCAGCAAAGCACATTTTGAGAGGGATGACCTTCCTGTCCTTGGTGCTGTTCTGGTGTTTCGGAGAACCAGAGTCCTCACTGCCACTAAAGCTTGGTGATTGGGGAGCTGCACCCTCCCATGGCAGATCTGATACTAAGGATGGCTTCTTGATATATGGTGTTACTTCTCGGATGAATTTTACTATGAACAAAAATCAAAAATTAATTTTAGTATTTTTATTTCCTGTGAAAAATAATAATCAAATTACACCACTTCTGCCACGACATAGGATAGATGTTCACATGCTGATAAGTATAATCAAAGTTATGCATAATCCCTGCCTCACTACTATACTCATACTGTTTTTCTCTTCTCTAAAAAGAATACTATATGGCAAGTTAGTGATATCACCATAGGAATAACCTTGAAGATATTATGTATCACATATAGGCAATACCTAGAACAAAGTCTAAAACAAAAGTCAAGAGCCATGAATCTCCTTGAGACAGATTCAGTGCCTCCTGTGACAGTAACATGTAGCTTTAGACAACTCTTTTAACATTTAGGAACTTCTTAATGCTTCCACACATTGATTCGCTGTCTACTGAAGCCAAATAAGACAAATTTAATCTCCCTTCCACATGAGAACCTTTCAAATATTTGAAAGATAGATTACATCTCTCCCTTTTCCACACACTAATCTAAGTATATCTAGTTCAATTCAATTCAGTCAGCATCATCTACTAAGCGCCAGGCATTAGGTAGTCATTGAGTATATGAAAACAAAGAAGGCATGGGGAACAACTATGTAAACAGATCATTACTGTTCTGAAAAAAATAAACATAAAAATAAAATATAGGGGCTGGGGTTGTGGCTCAGCGGTAGAGCGCTTGCCTCGTAGGTGTGAGGCACTGGGTTCGATCCTCAGCACCACATAAAATAAATAAAGTTATTGTGTTCATCTATAACTAAATAAAATATTAAGAATAAAAAATAAAAAAAATATATTCAAGATAAACACAAAGCAGACACAACTGATCACCATATTTCACATGCTTGAAATAGAGTATTCAAAATACTCTATTTCCATGAAATTAGCCCCAAATTAAAATATAGCTTTTAGTAGACAGGAAACTTTTTTCTTTTTTTGATACCAGGGACTGAACCCAGACGCCCTTAATCACTGGGACACAGTCCCAGTCCTTTTTTTTTTAATTTAAAAAAAATTTTTGAGACAGGGTCTCACTTCAGTTACTCAGGGCCTTGCTAAATTGCTGAGGCTGGTCTTGAACTTGCAAACTTCCAGAGTCACTGGGATTAACGGTGTGTACCACTGTGTCCAGGTAAAAAACTTATTTTCTTTTTAAATTCAGCTTTAGTACTCATAAAATACTTCTTTTATGAGTACTAAAGTACTTTTTACTTCAGTCATGACTGACTTTTTTTTTCTTTTCTTTTTTGGTATCGAGAGATTGAACTCAGGGGCACTAGACCACATGTCCAGCCCTATTTTGTATTTTATTTAAAGACAGGGTCTCACGGAGTTTCTTAGTGCCTGGCTTTTGCTGAAGTTGGCTTTGAACTCGCGATCCTCTTGCCTCAGCCTCCCAAGCCACTGGGATAACAGACATGCACCACTGCACCCAGCCTGACATGTCATTTTTTAGGTACAGTATTTTTGTTTTTAAAATTAGATAGGGGCTGGGATTGTGGCGCAGTGGTAGCGTGCTCGCCTAGCACGCATGAGGCACTGGGTTCGATCCTCAGCACCACATAAAAATAAAATAAAGATATTCTGTTCACCTACAACTAAGAAAATAAAAAAAAATTAAAAAATAAATAAATAAATAAATAAAATTAGATAAACTAAAGATTATTAAAATCTTAAATAGTTTTAAAAATAAACAGTTGAAATTTCAGTTAGTTGGTAATGAACTAAAATTGAATTCCATACATGTATAAGTTTATAGGATTGAACCCAACTACTATGAATAACTATAAAGCTCTAATTAAAAAAATTCCAGCTACTTGGGAGGCTGAGACAGTAGGATTACAAAGTTTGAGGCCAGCTTAACAACATTAGTGAGACCCTCGGGAACTTAGTGAGACCCTGTGTCAAAATCAAAAAATAAAAAGCACCTAGGGGTGCTTTACCATTGAGATACATGGTAAAGCACCCCTAGGTTCCACCTCTAGTACCAAAGAAATAAAATAAATAAATTCAATAATTTTTAAAAATAATTTTTTAACTTGTCAAGGGACCTTAATTTTTAAAAAATTTATCTATCTATCTATCTATTTATTTATTTGCAGTGCTGAGAATCAAACCCAATGACACACATGCTAGGCAAGTGCTCTACCACTGAGCTACAACCATAGCCCTAAAATAGTTAAAAAAAAAAAAAAAAGCTGGGGATATAGTTCAGTTGGTAGAGTGCTTGCCTTGCATGCACAAGGTCCTGGGTTCAATCCCGAGCACCACCAAAAAGAAAAAAAAGGGATGGAGGTGTGATTCAGTGGTAGAGTGTCCCTGGGTTTAATCCCTAGTACTGTTAAGAAAAAAAAAAATGAATATAAATCAATCTATCATCATTATTTCTATTGATATAATACGTTATATCAGTATTCTGCCTCTTTCAAATTCCAATGTGATAGGTCATTAGAGTAGCATCATTAGTTATTGAAAACCTAAACAGATCACTGTCAATGCTTATCAATATCATAATAGCTAGTATTAATTATTTTATAGCATTAGAAGTCTTACAAACCTGTGAAACTTTACTATGAAATAGATTAGTAAATATGAAAAATAATTACATGTTTCTAAAACCCTAGCTAACAACAATCCTTAAAAACAGTTTCTCGGGCTAGAGTTGTGGCTCAGTGGTACAGCACTTGCCTAGCATGTGTGAGGCACTGGGCTTGATTCTCAGCACCACATATAAATAAATGAATAAAATAAAGGTCCATCAACATCTAAAAAATATTTTTTTAAAAAAAACAGTTTTTCTTTTTGGTCTGGGGATATAGCTCAGTTGGTAGAGTGCTTGCCTTACATGCACAAGGCCATGGGTTCAATCCTTAGCACCATAAAGGGGAAAAAAAAAAACCAGTTTCTCTTTTGAATAGGTAATATGGGTGGAATATCCCTTATCTGAAATGCTTGGGAACAGAAGTGTTTCTGGTTTTGGAATATTTCCATATACATAATGAAACATCTTAGGGATGAGACCCAAATCTAAACACAAAATTCATTTAGGTTTCATATACACATTACATACATACTTTAAAGGTAATTTTTATTTATTTGTTTGTTTATTTATTTTTAGTTGTAGGTGGACAGAATATCTTTATTTTATTTTTATGTGGTACTGAGGATCGAACCCAGTGCCTCACGCGTGCTAGGCAAACACACTACCACTGTACTATAACCCCAGCCCCTAAAGGTAATTTTATATACAGCATTTTAAATACACCCTCATTTTGATTGTCAAGTGAAGTGTGGAATTTTTCACTTGTGGTGTCATGTATGAAGTCAAAAAGTTTCATATTTTGGAATGTTTCAGATTTTGGATCTTTGGATGAAGGAAGATCAAGCTATACATGCTCTTAAAACAAAACTCAAAAGAAGATATAAAAGGGTTTATAATAAAAGTACAGATTTCTAGCTGCCCAGTTTCCTTCCCTGAAGGCAACCACTCTGTGGTCTTCCAGAGAGATGCTAGATATGCTAAGCATTTGTAAAAATAAGACATACATTGTGCATCTCTCTATATAAATGTACATATATAGATGTATACATATTTCACACACTGGGAATATATATATCCTTATTGTTTTCCATCTTGCTTTTTAAATTTAGTGTATTGACACTACTGTTCCCATTTTTCTCTCTTTCTTTAATGGTCTTTTATGAACAGTCAACAGCTCTACCACACTGTGTGGTGATGAATACACCTTTGGAATCAGACATAGTTCAAATTCCTACTGCACATGCCTACTTTAAACCTACTTGACCTCATTTGACTGTTCTGAGGTCCTTATGTACAAAATAGAAGAAAACCTAAACAAGCAAAAGTTCTAGGCACATGCTAAATATTCAATAATTAGTAGGTGGCGTTCTTTTTTCTTCTCTCACTTCCAGTAGAAGTTAAAAATTTTAAACACTAGGGGCTGGGGTTATGGCGCAGTGGTAGCGTGCTCACCTAGCACGCGTGAGACACTGGGTTCGATCCTCAGCACCACATAAAAATAAAAATTAAAGATATTCTGTCCACCTACAACTAAAAAATAAATATTTAAAAAAAAATTTTAAACACTAATCAGTAGAATAAACAAATATATTTCTTTTTTTAATTGTAGGTGGACACAATACCTTTATTTTACTATTATGTGGTGCTGAGGATCAAACCCAGTGCCTTACGCATGCTAGGCAAGTGCTCTACCACTGAGCCACAACCCTAGCCCTACATCCATTTCTTATGCTAGAAAATATAATAATTCTAATGCCAGTATTTAAATATAGTAATTTTTTTGTACATTTGTGTGTTTTCTCTGCACAGTTATATATGTATTTCTGGGTGGAGAAAATAAAAACTGGCTGCCTCAGGTCACCAAGGAGATTTTTTCATCCTAGAAAAATGAGCAGGGGTGCAGCCAGTATAACATTAAACAGCTAAATCAGACTTTTCAAGACATACTTTAACTCTGTGCTCTCAAGAGAGTATTAGATTATAAGAATTTGGCAGAAATGTCTAAGGTTTCTAATCACCAGAGCATGGCAGAGAGATGCTTTTTGAACATTTAAGGTACTATATCAACTACTGGGCTATCAACTGGGAAAAATAAAGATATTCTAAATGCCTATTCTAGAATATTACAGTGATTAGAAAAGAACATTT
>PVHX01016911.1:26775-41820 GCA_004024805.1 Geosciurus inauris | reverse complement strand
CGGTGGCTCAAGCCTGTAATCCCAGCACTCAGGGAGGCTGAGACAGGAGAATCGCGAGTTCAAAGCCAGCCTCAGCAATGGCGAGGCACTAAGCAACTCAGTGAGACCCTGTCTCTACATAAAATACAAAATAGGGCTGGGGATGTGGCTCAGTGGTAGAGTGCCCCTGAGTTCAATCCCCGGTACCAAAAAAAAAAAACAAAACAAAACAACAACAACAAAAAAAAGAAAACAAGAAAGAACAGTGTCTGCCAGTTCATGAATCTACACACATTCCAGCTAGAGAGGAGCTGGTGGTCTCAGTCTGAGCCAAACCACTACCTCTTTCTCCCATGGCAGTCCATTTGCTGGGGCAAATTCATGTAATGCAAACATGGTTATCAGGGATCTGGGAAGGATGGGGCGAGCAGTGGAGGGCTCATGCAGGCTGGGTAGGCACTGAGAGAGACGAATTACTGCTTGTATTTGTCAACTCAAAACAGATTATTCCTAGCCGGGTGCGGTGGTGCAAGCCTGTAATCCCAGCACTTAGGGAGGCAGAGACAGGAGAATCGCGAGTTCAAAGCCAGCCTTGGCAATGGCGAGGCACTAAGCAACTCAGTGAGACCCTGTCTCTACATAAAACACAAAATAGGGCTGGGGATGCGGCTCAGTGGTCGAGTGCCCCTGAGTTCAATCTCCAGTAACAACCCCCCCCCAAACCCAGATTATTCCTAAATAAATGTTCCTAAATTTGCAACTCAGGAACATAACATATCTTCCATAGTCTCAGAAGCTCCAAAATGTACCGTGATAGCCTCCCATCCAGGGACACAGTTCGAATAATGCAAGCTCCAATATTGCCCAGTGCCTGCCATTTGGAGAAGCACCCATGTTTCCACACAGGTGCTTCCTGCCTACCTGGGGGCCCTTGGTCACCTTCCACAGCATCATGCACAAAGCCACGCTCTCGCAACATGTGCCGCTCAAGCCAGGACCTGTACAACCTTCTGGCATTGTCCAACGCGCTAAGGCAGAGACACGACCTGTTGCTTTAGAGTGCAAAAAGCATCTGCTCTTGGTTAAGCCGGGAACGACCAGGTGATTGACTTGCTGTCTTCTCTAAATTATTGAATGAAAAGTTGATGGTCTTTGAATGCTGGCCCATTTATTGGTCTTTGCCAGTAGAGGGCGTTAGAAGAACGCTGTAAGGCCGGAGCTGGAGAAAGCCATTTTCGTCTAGCCAGCGCTGGCCGTGGAGAGCAGGGGAGGAACCTCGGGCAATCACTCCCTGCAAGTTTCCCCTGCTCGCCACCTGTGTGCGCTGGCCACAGCCGCTGGCTCTTACAGGTCCGAATCCCTGTCTTGAATTGGAAGGCGGGGCGGGGAACTCGAGTTTGTCCCCCTCAATCCGAAGCGCAGAATTTGCTTCCTGCCGTTGGTACTTCAGTAACTTTTAGAGACTCTCTTACCCCTTTTAGTAGGCAACCGTGTTTTATGACACGGTTTTATAACCGTGTTATACAACAAATCTTTATATCAGATTTTGTTCAAATTAGTGACATGTTTTTAATATCCTGACTGGAGTAAATAATACAATGGGGAAAATATTCACGACCACAAAATTATAAACGAACTTGAAAAAAAGAAAAAACTTATTTTAAAAATGAACAAATGACAGGCTACAAAATTTTACTAAAATATATTAAAAATCAAATATGTATCTCTGCATGGGAAAACATTATTGTAAAAACACCGTATCTCCCAAATATTAAGCTACAGACTTAAAAATTCAATCAAAATGTCAATAGTGTAGCAGGTGTTCAAGCAAATGCACAAAGGTATATGTACAGGTTTATCTGCAAATTCTCCAAATTGTAAACGATCTAAATGTCCAAGGGTAGTTTTTTGTTTTTTTGGTTTTTTTGCTACCGAGGATTGAACTCAGGGGCACTGGACCACTGAGCCATATCCCCAGCCCTATTTTGTGTTTTATGTAGAGACAGGGTCTCACTGAGTTGCTTAGCACCTCGCCATTGCTGAAGCTGGCTTTGAATGCCTGGTTCTCCTGTCTCAGCCTCCCAAAGTGCTGGAATTACAGGTTTGTGCCACCACATCTGGCTTGCTTTTTGTTTGTATGTCTGATCCTGTGGTATTTTTTAAATTTAATTTTTAAATTTATTCTACTACGTATACATGATAGAATGATGGAACACAACTTTTAATTTCTCTGGTTGTATGTGATGTAGAATCACAACATATATGCAGTCTGATCCTGCGTTTTTAAAAATTACTTTCTTTCCAGACTTTTGTGCATTATAATTATGCATAATAGTGGGTTTCATTGTTATACACACACAGCATAGCTATGTGGTCAGTACCTAGTACCTCACCTTTACCTTCCCTTCTCCTTTCCCCGGTTCCATTCCTCTATCCTATGGGAAGGAGAGTACTTTAAATAAAATATAGAACGTCCATGCTGTGGAATACTATGCAGCTTACAAAACAGATGCATTTTAGTTGTATGTGTTGACACTGAAAGGTATCTATACTACTGAATCAACAGAATATTGGTACCACCGGTTACCAGTGATGAGTTCTGCTTCTTCACATGCTCAAGTATAACATTAGAGAAGCACTCCAAGGCAAGCATTTAAGTAGGATTTATTTAAAAAGGGGTAACATAGCCTGGTGCGGTGGCTCAAGCCTGTAATCCCAGCACTTAGGGAGGCTTGAGACAGGAGTATCGTGAGTTCAAAGCCAGCCTCAGCAACGGTGAGGTGCTAAGCAACTAAGTCAGCAACTCAGTGAGACCCTGTGTCTACATAAAACACACAAAAAAATAGGGCGGGGGATGTGATGTGGCTCAGTGGTCATGTACCCCTGAGTTCAATCTCCAGTACCCAAAAAATAAAAATAAAAAAATAAAAAGGGGTAACATAGACTTCTCCTGGGAGTGAGAAGAGGGCCATAGCTGGTATCCTGGTATCCCGGTATCCCAAGAAGTGAGGGGTGTTTTGCCTTTTTATATGTCCTAGGCTTTGTTCTCCTTCTCTCTTCTCCTTAGCTCTTTCCTTTCTGCGAATGTGACTAGCCCAGGAGATGCTCAGTGGGATGGCCAAAAGGTGAAATGCAGATGGACAATGTGGAGTGATCCGGGGAAGAAGGGGGCGTAATTAACAACAGCCTGTAGGGAGGGAAGATCCCTGGGACAGGTTACCTTAGCAACTGGTTGGAACAGCTGCAGGGGCAGGTTATCTTGAAAGGGTGGAGGAGGGGCTCCAAAAGAATTAACCTTTCAATACCTCTCCAACTTCCCAGACCCAAATTGGCCTCCTTGATCCGACCTGATTGGAGTTACCTATCTACACTGATTGCCTAGGAGTGATTCCCGATTTGTATTACATTGTATTACAGTTATAGATGTAGAACTGTAAGAACATACAATATGAATAGTGCTTATTTCTGGATGGTCATATTAGGAATTTTTTTCTAAACCTTCATTCATTTCACCAGTGTTTACTGATCACCTACCATGTGCCAGGTACACTTCCAGGTGCCCGAGGCGGGGCATTAAAAAGTGTCTGCACCCACGTAGCTACTTACAGTTGAGTAGTGGGAGACGATTAGACAAGTACTATAATGCCAAGTGATAAACGTCAGGAAGAAAAATAAGGAAAGTAGAGATTGTTCAGTTAGAGAAGACCTTTTTGAGAGGGTGACACTTGAGCAGAGTGAGGAAGCTAACCTCACGAAGACAAAGAAATACTTTTATAATTTTCCAATTTTATTTTCTACACGTGCATGATCGCAAAAAAGAAAGTGCTTCCCACTTCTCAGAAAATATGGAGCCTGAAATCTCGAGGCGTGGAGAGGGTGCGAGCGGGCCCAAACCTAATTAAACGAAAACCTCGGGCCTCTGGATGCGGCCCCCCAGCTCTGGACGCTTCCGGACCCCAGGTCCCCCGCCTGGGACATCGCAGGGCAGCGAAAGACCGCAGAGGTGGGCCCCAGGGGTCCGGAAGCGTGTCTCCCGAGACACGGTCCCCGGGCCCTCCACCCACTCGCTGGAACCAAGAATCGGGAGCGGAAGGAGGAAACCTTCCCAGCGCATCCCTTCCGGCGGAGCCACCGCTCTACTGGTGGCGGGGCCAGGTGTGTCTCCGCTCGTCAGGCCAGCCCTGGCTTCCTCTTTCCACTGCTCAAGGGCGGAAGGTGCAGAGAAAAGCAAAAGGGAAGCGCCGACAAAGAAAGGAAGACTGTGCAATCCGAGAAGTACACCCAAGCCCTTCGACGCGAGTGTCTTGGTACAGACGTGGCGTCGCTGCCTGCTGATTGGCCAGCCCTGGGAATTCCCCCTATTCATTGGCTGTCCGTCGGCGAGGAAACTTCCGGTCCTCGGGTTGGTATGTACGGCACAGGCTCGCAGTGGCGCATGCGCCGCGTGGTTTCCCGGCGAGCCCCGCGCGGGCTTCCGGCGCCTGGGGCTGGCGGCGGAACTGGAACAGCAGGGCGGTTGTGGGCGGTGTGTCCCGGGGGGCGGGGACCGGCGAAGCGGGCCTCCGGTCTCCAAGGTCGAGCGCAGAGCTTCGGGTGGTCTGGGCCGGCGCCCCGAGGCGTAGGCCAAAGGGGTCGCCCTCTGCTGGGAAGCGAGGGTCGCCCTAGCGCCTCTGTTGCCCGCTGGGTCTCCGTGCAGACGTCCCTGCGCGCCCGCCTTCCTTCAGCTCGGCGCAGGCGAGGCTGCTGGGGACAGCGCGGGGCTCCGGCCGGGTCAACGTAACCGCCTGCCGCGACCTGCCGAGCGACCCTGGTGAGTTGAGTCCTGGCCTCTTCGGGGAGATCTCCTGTGTCAGTGGAGGACGAGAATGGTGCGCGTACCTTTCAAGAGACTTGTGAAGAGCAGAAGAGTGAATAAAGTGCTTAGTGTGTAATAGAGAAGAATTGGAAACAACTCGAATGCATTACTCGGGTATTGGTTAAGAAACCCGAGTACACCCGTACCACGTAAGCTCATAGTGCTCCTAATGAAAGAAACGTTCTCATTTATGTAAAAACACACATCAAGCACTTTTTTTCCCATTTGTATGGATAACATTTTTATTAAAAGCACAGGAAAAAGGCTTGGGACGTCATATGTCAGACTGTCAGGGAGAGTTGCAACTGCATCGAGGAAGGGGCTTTGTCTTCTATGTATTTGTGTACTGTTTAAATTCTCCCCTTTAGGGGCTGGGGCTGTAGCTCAGTGGTAGAGCGCTTGCCTAGCATGCGTGAGGCGCTGGGTTCGATCCTCAGCACCACATACAAATAATGAATGAATAAAATAAAGATCCATCAACAACTAAAAAAAAAAAAATTTAAATTCTCCCCTTTATTAGATGTTTGTGTTTATTGCTAAAAAAAAAGAAAAAAAAGAAAAATTCAGACTACACTTATCAGAATTTTGAAGAGTAGCAATATGAAGTGTATTGTGGCTCAGTGGTAGAGCGTTTGCCTAGCATGCGTGAGGCACTGGGTTTGATTCTCAGCATCACATATAAATAAATAAAGGTCCATTGACAACTGAAAAAAAAAAAGAATAACAAATCCGAATGTGTCACACGTTCATCTATAAAGGACTTTGGATTGTGTCTGTGAACCCTTCTCTGACACCCCGAATGCCAGGTATTTTGGGATTCAGAAGTTTTCAAATTTGATAATACAGTACCCCTATGGTATATTAAATAACTCCTCCAGAAGGATTGGGGGCAGCACTCAAATACAATAATTGAAAATTTTATTGAAATATACACACGGAAAAATGTTCCAAGTGTAGTTCAATCAATCTCTATAAACAAGTAAATTAGTGTTTTTGCCATAAAACATGAACATTTACATTAAATGCTATAAATATAAACATAAATGTGCTCATATCAGTAGGTCTAGTAGTGCAACCAAATGAGTGAAATTAGGTTTTTTGGTTTTTTTTTTGGTACTGGGGATTGAACTCAGGGGCACTCGACCACTGAGCCACATCCCCAGGCCTATTTTGTGTTTTATGTAGAGACAGGGTCTCACAGAGTTGCTTAGTGCCTCGCCATTGCTGAGGCTGGCTTTGAACTTGGGATTCTCCTGTCTCAGCCTCCCTAAGTGCTGGGATTACAGGCTTGCGCCACCACGCCCGGTTGAAATTAAGTTTTGTAGTCAAGTGAGTCAGAAAAAACCCAGGGTTTTTATTTTAGGCTTGGTAATAGAGTTGTGGACCTCTGTTAGTAGGAAAGACAGATGTAGAACAAAACATAGCCAGAGCTGGGCGCGGTGGCGCAAGCCTGTAATCCCAGCACTTAGGGAGGCTGAGACAGGAGAATCAGGAGTTCAAAGCCAGCCTCAGCAAAGGCAAGGCACTAAGCAACTCAGTGAGACCCTGTCTCTACATAAAACACAAAATAGGGCTGGGGATGTGGCTCAGTGGTTGAGTGCCCCTGAGTTCAATCTCTGGTACCAAAAAAAAAAACATAGGCACCAAGGTGCATGCCTGTAATATCAGCTCCTCTCCTACGTAGTAGGGAGACTGAACCAGGATACTTGCAAGTTTGAGACCAGTCTAGACAACTTGGGAGACCCTATCTCAAAAATAAAATGGACTGGGGATGTAGCTCTGTGGTAAAACACCCCTGGGTTAGATTCTCAGCCCCCCCCCCCCAAAAAAAGAGTAAGACATTACAGTAATGCCTAAAAAAAATCACTCCAGGGCACCAAAGGGTGGTTACCAGAGTCCTTGGATGTCCCTTTAGGCTGATTGTTTGCTCATGTATTCCATCCTTCCCCAAATCCTGCTGGTTTACTCTTTCCTCAGGAGCGTGTGTCTAGATGCCAGCCCGGCCACCACAGGGGATCCCTCCGTGAGTTTGAAAGGGTTAGCTCCAGGACCCAGGCTGAGGCCGACCAGCCCTGAGCCTTAGGCCAGGGGAATGGCATCCCCTCGGGAGCACCAGGACCAGGATCCTGAGGAAGGAGAAGGACTTCTGATTGTGAAGGTGGAAGATTCCTCCTGGGAGCAAGAATCTGTCCAGCAGGAAGACAGCAAGGATTCTGAGGCCTGCCGCCAGCGCTTTCGTCAGTTCTGCTATGGGGATGTGGGTGGGCCGCATGAGGCCTTTAGCCAGCTCTGGGAGCTCTGCTGCCGATGGCTTAGGCCCGAACTGCACACCAAGGAGCAGATTCTGGAGCGGTTGGTGCTGGAGCAGTTTCTGACAGTGCTGCCAGGGGAGATCCAGGCCCGGGTGCGGGGACAGCTCCCAGGGAGTGGCGAGGAAGCTGTGGCCTTGGTGGAGGACCTACAGAAGCAGCCAGTGAAAGCCTGGCTGCAGGTGAGGGGCCCCTCCCAGATCCAGATGGTACTTGAGCTGAAGAGAAGTGGCCATCTCCATGGAGATGAATCTCCAGGCGGCTCACAGGGTAGGGGAGACCAAAAAAAAAAAAAGAGTAGTAAGCACAAAAGCATGATGTAACGCTTGTTTTTCTGAAAGACCAGTCCAAAGTAAATATGGTTGCTTTCTTTTTTTTTTTTTGTACCAGGGATTGAACTCAGGTAATCAACCACTGAACCATATCCTCAGCCCTATTTTGGGTTTTATTTAGAGACAGGATCTCACTGAGTTGCTTAGCGCCTCATGGTTGCTGAGGCTGAATTTGAACTTGTGATTCTCCTGTCTCAGCCTCCCAATGGTTGCTTTCTTTTTGGTGGTTTCACTGGGCAAAGTGGGCTCATTCCAGAAAGAAAGTTTTAACTACATATAGGTTCTGCAAATGCATGTTCATGTTCTGCTCTACGCCAGGCTCTGGGGTACAGTGATATGCATGAGAGCTCCAGAAGAGTATGAGAAGGTAGAGCTGTCTGTGACACCCTGTTCCCTTGTGGTTTGTTGGGTCCTTGAGACTGGAAGCATCTGGGGAGGTGCTAATGATCTGTTGGTGTGAGGTTCTGATCTGGCAGGAAGGCTGGTTCTTGCATCAATATTGATGGGGAGTATCCTTGGCACATAACACTGTCTGGTGTTACATTCTCCTTTGGATTTTCCTGGGGCTCCGCATTGACCTCCTTCTCAACACCCCATCCTCCTGAGGGATATGTCCTGTGTCTCCTTCCCAGGGATTAAACTCTGTCTCCCCCGTCTGATCTCGGTGCTGATGAGCATGTTGTGGTTCCTGCACAGGATGTGCCCTCAGAGGAGGTGGAACCTGAGTCTGCAGTCCAGAGATCCCAGGCCAGGGGGCCTCTGCTGATGGTGGGGGCATGGAACCGGCCGCCTATACCCCAGGAGCAGCATAGCCATAATGGTAAGTCTCTGCCCTTGTAGGTGGCAGAGTGGCTGGCCAGGGGCCTTGCTTCTTCTCAACCATTGCCCTAAGGGTAGCAGGCAGGGTGTTTCTGTTTTCTGAAGCCCAGTCATATGTGCACATGTATATCTGTGTGTGTGTGTGTGTGTGCGCATGTGCACAGGTGCAGGGAAGACTAAGGCCTCAGTCTCAGGCCTGAGGTGGCCTCTCTGAGGCTCCATTCTTTTCCTTCAGCCCAGCTTCCTGCTCTTCTTAAAGAGGGGAATACCAGAGAGTCCACAGATGCCTGCTTTGCCTCTGGGGTTCATGTGAGTTACCAGTCCCTTTGTCCTCTTTGTGATCCTTGGCACTGTTGAGTTTATAAAATGTTCCTTGCTTTCTCCTGTAGGCCTCTTTCATCTGACCACCCTGTCCCCACCCACAACTGCCTGGGAGACTTGAGCAAGGCAGCCTGAGCCTAGTTTTCCTTTCCCATTCCAGGGACCTGTGGCATTGGGAGACATTCCCTTCTATTTCTCACGGGAAGAATGGGGCTCTCTGGACCCTGCTCAAAGGAATCTCTTCTGGGACATAAAGCGGGAAAATTCCCGGAATGCTGCCCTGGGTAAGTGGGTCTAGGTGGGCCCCTCATCCTGCTGTAATTCCCAGTCTTTCTTCCTACTCTTCCCACACCCAGTTCCCAAATCAGCTTTTCCTGGGTCTCTTCAAGAGCGCTGTGTGATTCCTTTTTTGTGCTGATGTTCAGTTTTCTGTACCTGTATGTGTATATCATGTGACAAGTGCCTGAGATGTGCCAGCCTGTGCTGAGTGCTTGTAAGGGCATTTTCTCCTTTGACTCACACAACATAGTGCATTGAAATATTGTCCCCATTTTATAGATGAGGGACCTGAGACTCAGAGAGGTCACTGCACACTGAAGGACAGAGCTAAGACTGGCTTTGTTGCGAGGCCACCTTGGCTCACCAGCTGCCAAGGAGTGTTGACAGGGCTGGGCTGCTCACCAAGTCCAAACACATTGCCACAGAAGCCACACACTTGGGGTCCCTCTCCAAGCCAGTATCATCTCATTTAACCCACATCACCCTGTGGACCTGGCTGAGATCCTTCCCTCTCTGAAACTACTGCGTATTCTTGAATTTAGAGAGATGGTGCCTGTGGAGTGAGGGGACCACAAACCCACATCACTTAGTTCCTGTTTCTGCCAGTTCAAGTATGAGTAATTCACAACATTAAGCTGAATCCATTCCATGAGGTCTGAGAGTGGGCTATTGGTTCCAGGTGTAGAGCGCAGAGTACTTGGATGGGTTAAGGACCTGGTTGGGTAAGGGACCTAGTAGAGGATGGGGATTAGCAGGCATCTCTGCAGACAGGATCTGCCCAGCTGGACTGTCTGGGGCTCACTCAGAACCACTCCTCTACTGGCTTTTCATCACTATCCCATTTTGGAGATGAGGGAACTGGAGCTTGCCTATCTGACCCAGGTCTGAACCTCACAGCCAGGGAACTTCCCCCTGAGCTGCATTTCTTCCTGTCTCAGCACCAGCTCCAGAACCAAGTAGGACTGAAGAGGCTGCTCCTCCCCCTTTGCAGGTTTGGGGCTAAAAAGCCAGAGCGAGAGGGCCCAGCTGGAGGAGGCAGTGATGGTGCTTCCGTGCCAGGCAGGCAGTGAGGTGTCGGTATCCTGGAGCCCGGAAGAGGCTGAGGCCTGGGAGAGCGAAAACCGGCCAGGGGCAGCCCTGGGCCAGCTGGTCGGGGTGCGGCGGGGTCGGCCGCCCACTCGCAGGCGCCAGTTTCGGGACCTAGCTGCAGAGAAGCCTCACAGCTGCGGGCATTGCGGAAAGCGCTTCCGCTGGGGCTCGGACCTGGCACGACACCAACGCACACACACAGGTGAAAAGCCACACAAGTGCCCCGAGTGCGACAAGAGCTTCCGCAGCTCTTCGGACCTGGTGCGTCACCAGGGTGTGCACACAGGTGAGAAGCCCTTCTCCTGCTCTGAGTGTGGCAAGAGCTTCAGTCGCAGCGCCTACCTGGCGGACCACCAGCGCATCCACACTGGCGAGAAGCCCTTTGGCTGCAGTGACTGTGGCAAGAGCTTCTCTCTGCGCTCCTACCTGTTGGACCACCGGCGCGTGCACACGGGCGAGCGGCCCTTCGGCTGCGTCGAGTGTGACAAGAGCTTCAAGCAGCGTGCTCATCTCATCGCCCATCAGAGCCTGCATGCCAAGATGGCCCAGCCGGTGGGGTGAGGGGCCAGTGGGCACTGGATGAGCAAAGCAGGTGCTCCCTGTGAACCCTTTGTCCCCATTGAGGATCCCCCACTGCCAGGCCTGCACAGGGCTCGCAGGGGCACCCCCAAACTAGCCCACCCTGCTTCCAGGGAATGGAAATTCTACCTTGTCTTCCCCTCCTTGCTCTGTGTTTTTCCCCACTTTGGTTTCCTAGAGTCTGGCACACCCCTGGCTGGGGCAGGAAGTAATTGAGGACTCAGGCAGGGCCTAGGGCTTCTTCCCAAGACGGAGTCAGTCTTGCCTGGCCAGTGGCTCTTTGTTCCCTACCTTCTCAGGTGGGTCCATGAACCAGGTCCTCTGCCCTGCCAGCCTGTGCCTTCCAGTGGTAATGGAGAACTGGCCTTGGTGCCAGGGGCTGCTGGACTTTGGGAGGGACAGTCAGCCCACACCTAGGAGAATCCAGGTCTTGGGTGTGCCTACAGGAGCTTTTCAGTTTTCCCACTTCCAGACCCGGCCTGGCCACTGGCAGTTGCCTGCCTTTGTTCTTGGCAGATTCACCCTGCTGTGAGCCCCTGGGACCACCCATCTGCTAGTGTGGAGGTGGTGGCAGTGGCTCCAGCAATAGGAGGCCAACCCTGGAGACTAAGAACAGGGTGGGCAGAGGTCCCCTACTGTCCACTCTTCCTGAGGCATGTCCTTTGTGGTACTTAACACTAGCACTCCATTAGCACTCAGCACTTTGTTGCTGACTCCTCAAGCACTGCGTTCCATTCTTTGGTCTGTATCCTGTGCAGACTTGCGTTAACACATATAGACCAGCGGCTCTCAAAGAGCTTAACCCAGTGGGTCTCAGAAGGGTTTGAATAAATACAGAAACTTCCCTCTAGTCTGTGTCCTTTTTTTGGGGGGGGGGCAGTACTTAGGATCGAACCCAGAATCGTATGCATGCTAAGCAAGCACTTTACTGCTAAGCCCAGCCTGCCTGTCTTGTCCTTATGTGTCTGCTGTGGGGATGGGGACCTGGGATTCTATCCTTGGCCTCCTGGCCTGGACAACTGCCAGTTGGGAGTGTTCATGGTCACCAGGTGGAGCCACATCCTGGGCTTGTAGGTGGGTTGGATCCCTAAGGGCAATCATGCACCCTGGTTTTCTCATCCCACTGTGTCAGCCAGTGCCTGCCCTGGTGTGGGCCACCTCTCTGCCCTGGCAGACTCGGGGGCCAAGCAGGATATGGGGTGTCCATCAGGCCCTCTTCTGCCCCACTGATGAAATGGGCAAGGGGCTGGAAAGGGGCTGTCTTCTTTGCTTGGAATACTCCTGCTGCTTATTAGGTCCCAGAACCTGAAGCTATCTTTGGCTTAAAGGTTTCAGGAGAAAAGATTGACAGGTCAATGTGGACTCTGCCCTTGTTCCCTAGACAGCCTTCCCCTTGATATCCAGCCTTCCCCTGCCCAGGCCCACACTGGGGCCTGTGCAGAGCTGGTGGTCACCCAAGTACAGCCCTCCTTCTACCCTGATCCCTTCTAGTTTTCCTGGTAGTGTCACAGGTCCATCTGAGGAGAGGTGAGAACAGGTTGGAGAAGATGTTCCTGTCCCTCACTTGCCTGCGTGTGCCAGCCTCTGCCCTGGGGCCCCTTCTAAGCCAGCCCCTAATTTAGCATATCTTTGTGTGGTCATGACTGTCCCCATTTCCCAGATGAAGCAACCAGGGTCTCATTGTGGACAAGGCTCATTTCAGTCAGTGATACTGGCCTCTGGGGGCTTGGAGCTATTGTGCGCCTGTGCGTGTATGTGCGTGTGTGGGTGTAGGGATGTGAGGGGTGGTGGGGACAGTATGAACATTTTTAGAGCTGGTGGCTGCCTCCAAAAGGAGACATTCTGGTGTAACAAGATCAGTTAGAAATGTGAGCCAAGTGCTAAGAATAGAATTGGGTGCAGGTTCCTGGCTCAGGTGGGGCATGTCAGTGTCAGCCAGGAAGTCATCAGCTGGAGCCAGAGAACAGAGCTGGGCTGGGAGAGTGGAGACCAGGTTTCCAGGGGAGGGGGGCAGAGTCCAGCTCAGGTCATAAACAGCTGATAGGAGAGGGCAAGGGTTGGAACCCAGGGCACTGTGAATCAGGACCAAGGAAGCGAACTGGGTGCCTCGACAAAGCTCCACCTGACCCCCATGGCCTTCCTGGTGGCTGGGACCCTGCAGGCGGCCTCGCAGTTGGCAGATGCTCAAGACAGCCTGGGGAGAAAGGTAGTGGGAGGCTGCACCTGTCCCAGCCCGCTCCCAGTACCCCGCAGAGCCCAGCAGGGCCCCGCTCTGGCCTTACCTCCTCAGGGGAAGTACAGCCTGCAGGGTTCAAGAGTAGCCCTGACGCTCAGCAGCCACGAGGTGTCCACCACTGTAGTTGCTGCCCTGAACTGCGTGTTCCGGTCCCTGGGCTTTGAAAACTGTGAGAAGAGGAAGACCTCTGCCCAGGTGAGCCTCATTCCTCAGACCCACCCCAAGCACCCATCCCACTTGGGGCCTCCTTGGATTCAGGCCAGGCCTTGGCTCTTGCCCTAGTGTTTTTTTGAGGAACTCGTTTGGTTTCGGGAGCAGCTGGATGCCCACAAGGGACCTGTGGGCTGTGCCCTTGTAGCCTTAGTGGCCCCCAGTGGGCAGCTGAGGCATGCACAGCCGCTGGTCCAGGAGCTGAGTCGCTGTGGGGCTCTGAGGGGCTGCCCCAAAGTCTTCCTGCTGCTCTCAAGTGGCTGCGGGGGTGAGTGGCTGGACAGGGACCTTGGTTGGGAGGGAGGGCAAAGTGGGGGCAGGGATGGGCAGGAGAGCTCCCTGCTTTGGCCAACACAGATCTGTATTGTTTCTCCGCCAGCTGCCTGGGGGCCCGGAGTCTTCCTCACTGGCCTGAGGGAGCTCTGTGACCGCTATCCTCACTGGTCCCTGCTGCAACTGCTGACAGAGGTGGAGGCCTCAGAAGGGGTGTGGGGGGATGGTGGTTCTGTGGTCCCTGGCCCTGCTGTGCTCTCCTGAGCCAGTTCCAGTTGCATTCATTCACATGCCTGTTGCCCCATTCATTCTACAAACCTTTATTGTCCCCACACGTTGTGTGGGCCTTGGGCACACCTCTGTCCACGTGGGACTCCTGACACTCTAGGCTGCCTCCCATCCCATGCCCTGCCCAAGTGGCTCTCTGTGTGTGGCATGCCTTCCTGTTGTCCTGGCCAGCCTCCCGTGGCCCCTCCTAGGCTATTGGCAGTGCCCTTATGCTCTGGGCATCCAAATTGGTGCTTCCAGTTGTCCATCTTGACACTCATCTAGGCAGTGACTAGTGTCACTGTGGGACTGGAACTGATTCGGGTCTGGTCCTGAGGTCTGAAGTTCTCCCTGAGCCGTTGGGTGGCATTTGGGCCCCATCTTTTCTCCATAGCTCTGTCAGGGAAATGCCTACTGAGAGCCCTCCTCCGCAGGCCTGCCCCATCCTGTGAGGTCCCTGATTTTGTGCACACTGATCCCTGGGGCAGGGCAGGAGGTAATGATATGGCCACTGTCCACTTGAAGCCAGATATGACATGCCCAGGGAAGTCAATGACCTTGAGCCTAAACTAGAGCTGAGGTCTTGCTTAGGTCCATCCTCCCTCTTTACCCTCCTCCCTCCCTCCTGGCAGTTGACCCCAAAGAGCCTGTAGTAGCCAGGAACCTGCCAAGTCTTTCCCAGGAGTCAGGGTCCTGCCACCCACTTGAGTTGTGCCCCTCTCCCCCATCCCTCACCAAGCAGCCCTCTGAGGTGTCCTGGGGCCCCACACTCCCAGCTCTTCTGCAGGGTTGAAGAGTCAGCTGGGGACACCCACTGCCCATTCCTTCGGAGCTCCTTGCGGGGAGCACTATGCCTGGGAGGTGTGGAGCCTTGGAGGCCTGAGGTGAGGCAGAGGTCCCTTCCTACGGCTGCAGTTGCAGGTGGGATGAGCCTGAGGATGCCCAGGAAGGGGAGGCTAGGAGTTTGGAGTCCCCTTAGACCACTTTGAATGTGACTCAATCCTCTCTGTAGCCAGAACCAAGTCCCAGGGCTCAGTATGACCTGTTGGGGGTCAAGGCTGCCCTCCTCCTGGCTGTGATCCAAGACCGGCCTGGGGCACAGCATGATGTGAAGGCCCTGGGGGACCTGTGCCAGGCCCTGGGCTTCGAGATCACCTTGAGAATGGACCCTACAGCTCAGGTGAGGGGAAGCCCAGAACTGCTGGTGGTACTTTGAAGAAAGGACACCCCTCCCCTAGGACTCTGGGGATCCCCTCCTGAGCCTTTCCCACATCACCGGCAGGACGTGCACCCATCGGTCTAGCCTTCATCTTTGCTGCACGCATGGCCGTCACTTTCCTGCCTTGGCCTGCTCCCCTGTTCAAATCTTTCCCTCCAGGAGTCTCGGTTGGTTTTGTTTCTGGACATTCACCATCCTGCTGCCCTCTCCTTCCTCACTAGAGCAGGAGGAGAGTCAGCTCTGGGAGGCTGGACCCCCCCCCCCCCCCCCCCCCCCCC